>PVHP010001227.1:34400-111421 GCA_004024765.1 Zapus hudsonius | reverse complement strand
GTGTAGTGCTGGAAGGCACTGCACAGGCTGCCAGGGGAAAATGATCAACGACAGCTGGACTAAACAGAGACCACTGACAGGAAACACAATCGGTGGTTATGAGTAGGCTGACCACACCTCCCAGTAGGAGTGAGCAGCGAACCAAGAGAGGAGCACTTGTGTAATGGAGGAGCCTGGGCCTGGGGGAGACAATCAACAGTTTTCAATTCGGCCAATTTTCCACTTAGTGAGGGGGTCCCCTTGTCTGGAACCTGGGATTCAGGGCAATAGGCACCGGATCCCGTACTCTTAGGCTCCCAAGACAAGATGCACTATGGGACAAATTGATAGGGAGGCTACTAAAAATCAAATCCTGGTAATCCAAAATTGTGTATATTTGTTAACCTACACTGATCTCACTCTCCGATGGAGATTGTGTTTGTATCTTTCAGGATGCAGCGAGAGTGCTGGGGCTCATCTAAACTTACCAACTGACCGTAGGCCGATAGCTGAGATTCTGGCAAGAGAGGGGACACCACAGTCATACAAAGGAGGATCCAAATGAAACTCCGCAGAGAATGACGAGATGAACAAGGAGCCCACAGCCACAGCCATTAAATCAACACAGGATTAGCCAGTGGAACAGAAACCAACGATTTTCAACACAAAGACCCCTAAGCTCACAACCTTAAAGCAAACTTATTACTCATCCACCATGACTCAGGGAACTATGCGGAAGAGGGGGCTGAAAGAGTGTGAGAGCCATGGTGGGGGAGACTATCCAGAGGTACGGACAGGAGAACCTGGCTGATTACTAGTCTATCCATGGTCCCCTGTCACAAGGACTGATCCAGACGACCCATGGAGGAGGTTATCCAATTGAGGGGGGTGGGGAGGGCAGTGGGGAATTGGGGATAACAACTCATTGTTTGCCCACTAAATGTTGTAACTCATTGTGGACAATAAAAAAATTATAAAAAAAAAAGAAGGAATTGTGTCGGGGCTCAGAAAGTCCTTTAAGTCAGACAGCCCTGAGTGGGAATCGAAGGAATGTAACTTACAAGCTGTTTCCTTCAAGAAATTGCTTACTTTGCTTCATCTACTTAATTTTTCCAAAAGAAAAACTTATGGTGGTTCAACTTTGTAAACTACTTAGTATTTTTACTTGGAGAATTAAATGAGTTAAAGTGGATAATGGATGTACTAGGCTTAACTCAGAGTCTGGCATACAATGAGAATTTAATACATATGCAATAGCTGGCATTATCCCAATCCTGCTGTAAACTTGTTTCATTGTGATATGTCTTCAGATGAAATGTACAATAAGGTCTATTTAATATTAATTACAACTAACATTTGCCTGAACTTTACTGCACGCAAAGTATAATCACAAATCATTTTAGTTAAGTCCCATGAATTCCATAGGCAGGGAGCAGTATTGTCCCCATTTTATCAATGGGGAGGGGATTGAATCTGGGATAGATTAAATGACCTGCTGAAGGAAGGTCCAAGCTAATGCACAGCAGTTTAGGAACACAGGCTGGGTCAAGAATACACTTTGTTTGCTCTCATTAACTAAAGTTTTACCTTAAATCCAATTGAGTCTCTGGTAAATAGAATTACTTTTTCTTTCTCATTTCTTATAGGCACCTGTTTTATCCAGTAAAGTCTATTTATAGAAAAGCTATTTGGAATTAAAATATAATATTCCTTTCTTCCCTTCTTCCGCTGCTCTTAGAATTCTGATTCAAGGGGCCAGTCGTGGGGAAAAGGAAATGAGGAGACTTCTCATTCTGGGGCCACATTATGACCAGGAATGCAGCTACTGTACTCACTGTCTTTAGTGTCTCATGATGCCTGTCATAATCTGGGAATCCATGTGCAACCTAATGGACATAGACAGTGTCAAGGACAGGCTTTCTTTAGGTAGTGAAGAAGGGGTATCCTACTTTATTCTAGGAGAGCATCCTAAGACGCACACTTTGTGCACCTGTCTACCTCCCAGCCAGGAACTAAAAAATAATGCTATTGTGGATATTTGGGATCCAGGCACCCCTGAATATTTCAGATGCAGTTTTTGAGACACACATTTTATTGTCTTACAACAGCAATTCCAGCCTCCTTCCGCCCAGCCTGTGACTTTTTCTCTCATTAAACCCCTGTGAGTAGCCCTGCTGCAGCCATGAATCATACACTGAGGGCTTCACACAGGCTGGGTTTATTGAGCCACATGATAGGAGACTATATCAGATGGCTCGAGTGCAGCCAAAACAATCTGTCACTTTTAATTCTTCCTGTCACCTCATTAAGTATATAGCCATGTTGACAATAAAACACATTTTCCAAGCCACACAACACACATACACACACCACAAAAATGCAACAATCCCTCCTCTTGTATTCAGACATGGTTATAAATATCCAGTCATTGTAAGATTCATTGAGCAAACATATGTGCCAAGGTATTGCGTATTACCGACGGAGGTACCGAACAGTCTCCACGGACACATAAAGCAATTAAAAATAACTGTGCTTCAAAGCAGGCAACTATAATACAAAGGTCAGGCCCATAAATATGAACAGGATGACAGTAATGTCTCTATCCAAATATACCCCAAACATACAAGTACGACAGTTCAGAACTCAAAGGTTAATGTAAAAAAGAAATCTGAAATTGTGCCATATTAATCTCATGCTTTTGCTTCCTGTGGTCGTTTCATCAAAGGTTAATATATGTGAATGCAGTAGGAAAATTTTTATCAATGCCAAGTGTGTGTCATCAGGAATTATTTTATTCATTGTGAAATATTTACCCTTATACAAATGATGAAACTAAGGAGTTGTAGCAAATGTTCAGCCCAGGCAAGACATCTAAGGCTCTCTGCGGTTCTTTACCAGGTTGCATGCTTTTACACAAACTACTCTGGAGTTTGCCTTCCACTCCTAGCTATGCGGAGACTGCTCTGAGGGCAGGGATAATTTCTGCAGTAACACGCTGAGTGTGATAATAAGGTTTATGCATGGTTGTAAAGATTGTGCTGACAGATGGGAAAGAAGCCACCCCAGTCTGCACACAATTCATTATATATATATATTAAAATCATAGTATACCTGACTCTGATTCGAATAGCAGTTGCCCCACACACATACTCCACGATGTCTTCCAAGACCAAAAGTATTTTAGAGTATATAGGAAAACCTGAACCCTCCCTCAGTGGACTGAGTCACTACAATTTCGTGTCTGTGCACATCTGTCAGAGTATCACAGGTTCCCATATTACCATTCTAGGTAACAAGTGCAATGAAAACTTATTTCCACCACACACAAATCTGTATGTAATAAATGCCTTAAGTAACAAGAAAGTAAATTCAGGAAGGAAAAAGATGTGAACCGAAAGGCTCCCTACATTTTTTTGACAAAACAAAGTGCCAAAGATTAGTTTTCATTAAGACATTAAAATATGAGTGCAGAATGTGGAAAAAATATTTAGGTCACCTGTGACACGCTATGTTGTGACATATGGAGAGCACACAGGTTAAAGGAAATGAGTACTCTGGAGTGAGTTCCTTTCTCTTAATAAGGTTTTCTAAGACTAAGTCTCCAGAGGAGAGAAAACCAGGATCTTCTCACTTGAAGACTTTGTTTCTGATTTCTTAGAAGCCCATTCCACAATGAAAGCAAACACAATCTCTAGGAGAACTGATCTTCCTCCATCCACTGTCAACCTTTGCCTGCATGCATCTGAATTTATTTGCTAGCTTAATAAAAATTGCTCTCTTGGATCTAAGAAAAGAAAGAAAGAAAGAAATCCAGCTTCTATAGGGTCATTTCTTTTGGAAAGAAGGGTCTGTTCAAGGAGGCTTATAGATGGCTGTCTTCACCTGGTGTCTCTTCATACACTTTTGCACTAGTCTCGTATACTTGTGTCCAAATTTCCCATTCATAAGGACACTAGTCTTACCAAATTAGGTTCCCTACAGACCATCTCCTATTACCTTATAATGACAATAGAGGCACTGTCTATGAATATGATTACATTATGAGGTACTCAAGTCAGAGTTAGTACTTTAATGCATGTATTTGGAAGAAACGTAACTCAAGCCCAGATATTCTCTTTAAAAATTATGTCAACAAAATAAAACTTGGATCTTTTTATGTTTTCTTTTTCTGACCTCCTGTTGTGATTTGAATGTCAAATGCCCCCCATTGGCACATGTGTTTTGGCATTTGGTCCCCAGCTGGTGGCTAAATGGGAAGATTATGGAACCTTCCAAGGCAAAGGCTTTGTATAAGAGGTGGGTCACTGGAGGAAGGCTTTGAGATTTTATGCCCTGGCCTCCCTTCCTGTTCATCTTCTGTCTCCACTTTTAAAATTATTGAATTTATTTATTTGCAAGCAGAGACAGAGAAAACAGAGGAGAATGGAGGGAGAGGGAGGAAATGAGGGAGAGGGAGAAGAGAGAGAGAGAAAGAGAGAGAGAGAGAGAGAGAGAGAGAGAGAGAGAGAGAGAGAGAGATTATGATGCCAGGGCTTCTAGCCACTGCAAATGAACTTCAGATGAATGCACCACTTTGTGCATCTGGCTTTATGTGGGTAGTGAGGAAATGAACTTGGTCCTTAGGTATTGCAGGCATGCACCTTAACAATTAAGCCATTTTTTTCAGCTCCATCCTCTCACTTTTTGACCTTGAATGCAAAGTAACAGCCAGTCTCCTCATCCTGATGTCATGACTTTAGTGCTATGATGGAATGTTTCACCTTGAAAACTACAATGAACCATTTCCTTCCTCAAGCTGCTTCTTGAGAATAAAGTAACTAATCTACCTCCCAAAGAGAAATCAATCACACAACCCAGGCTCCCAGAGCTCAGCTACCAAAGGAAATAGAAATGTTTGCACCATTACTAAAGATGCTACTAAATTGTTACATGTTATTTTTGTATCTTATAAATTCCTAGTAACCAGCTCTGCCTCTACAACTCCTATGAAGTGTTGGCACTTTATAACTTCATAATTAATTCCAAAGTTTGACCAGAGGTTCCTTCTGTACAGTTCTGTGTGAACTACCTAGAAATCTATCACATTTTCTCTTTTACTTTTCTACCCAAACTACCCTCAATCCAATCATAGACACATTCTATCTTCCTTGGTAATCAAATTCAACTTCAAGTACTCATTCACTGATTTCTGTCTGCCCAAGCTAGTTTTTCTTCATTTCTCTATTTTCTTAGCAGTCACCAACTTATGTTACTACAGGCAACAGTAATATTTTTATAGGAATAGGTATAGTCAAATGAATTTAAGAAAGATGAGTTAGTCAAAGTTGAAATATTTCCACTGAAATAATTGAGCATAGTAATGTTTATTTCAAATACCGGAGATTTAGTAGCTATGTCAACAAAATTTAAGTGAGTAATTAAAAAAAAAACATTAAAGCCTGTGACCCATGGGACACTAGTTTGGAATTTGTAGATTATAACTGTCCTTTGATCCCCAATCTCTTGCATTCATTTATTTTCTTTAAATTCCTTCATCAGGATTTTTGAAATATATCATGCATTCCACCATCATCTTAGATAGTCCATCTACCTAGTTTTATTTCCTGACTAAGAAGAAAGAATAATAACATTTTCTTGGCACCTCTGTACCCCACCCATTCTAATGAAGATCACATTTGCAACTTTCAGCAGACCTTCAGAACTGCAAACAAGAACAGACATGTGAATTCCTTCCCAAACATTACATATACACGTGTTTTCCCCTTGCTGTGTTCAGGTTACCAGCCATGCAGCTTATTCTCATATCCTGTTCCAGGGAAAACAGCAGCAGAACCACAACAGAAAACACTGGTAGCCATCAGGTGCAGATATGGTCAAACCTCTTCTCTTCTGATTACAGAACAGTAAAACAACAGTCGTGAATCCGCTTTCTTCATTCTTCACTCCATTTTGAACAAAAATTCCTTTAAGATCGCAAACTAATTCTTGAGTCTCTATCTCACTTCATCCTACCACCTCAAGACACAGTCTGTGTCTTTCCTGTTCTTTTTCTTTATCTCCTATCTGCTGTCTGCTAGTTTGTCCTCCTAGGATATTCAATATACTATTTTGCTTTCATCTTCAAGTTTTCTTCTTATTTTATCTTTGTCTTCTTTTTCAACAAAGTCATTTATCTCATAAACATCTGCATTTTCTGAAATTCTGGATTGTCATATGTACTCATTGGGACATTACTTTGACACGTAGAAGGTAAGGAAGTACTTTTGGACCATTGAAATGGGGTTTCTATTACGATAAACTTCTTAGCATTGTGACTATTATGGTTTGAATGTCCACCCAAACTCCCCAAAATTCATATGACAGAAAATTAATCCCCAAGGCTGCGGTGTGCAGAGGTAGAATTGGTAAATGGTAATAAGATTATGATTTGTAGTGAATAGCCACCAATGATATGGTGAGAGTAGATTTATTACAAAAATGTGTCCATATCTTGTTTTTTCTCACATGCTTTCTTGCCTTGCACCATGTTATGATGAAATGACAAGACAAATCAACTTATTTCCTTTAAAACAGAGCTGTTCTCCTGTAGCCCGTTGTAGCAGCACTAAAGAAAAACAGACACAACCACTGGCAGTTTCCTTAGTCTGTTGGAGCTCTAGCTTTTCTTCTGTAACAGACAAGGATAACTTTGTTTAAGTGGGATTTGGGGGGGAGAAATGAATTTAGCATGATATAAAAAGCTTCTCATAGGTGGTTAATGAGTGCTTACTGTCTAGCCAGCAACCTTCCTCTGACTGCAGCCTTCCCCTTGGTCCATGACTGACTGGCATTTCTCCCTCTTGCTCTCGTTTATCCTCTTGTGCTTTGGTTACCCCCACTTTGTCTTCCTCCCTTCACTTTTAATGTTGATGCGTGTCAGCTTTTCCTTCTAGGCTCTTCTCTCCTTCTTAATCCAAAATATTTCACCATTCTCTATCATTTCCTGAAAAAAAAATCATATCAAAACAGTGTAAAGATGAGGAATTTCTTTAATGTCAATTAGTATGTCTAATCATTTGCTGAGCATCCCCTTGTAAATCTCTTGCAGGAATTCAAATTAAAATTGTGTCACACTGAACTAGAGTCTCTATCCTAAAGTTCTGATTCTGTTTATCTCAATAATGACATCACAGTTGGATACAGGATACAACAGGAAGCAGCATTGGGTTGAGGAATAAAAATGCATCATCCTTATATCCCCCAACACATCATGTTAAATCAATGGGAAAGTTTCTGTTTTGTACTTAGTATAGCTTTCAATCTTCTATAGAAACCAAAACTTCCTAATTTATTCAAGAGACACATTTTGGTACATTCACCAATGTAGATGATTGTCAATTTTATGCATATCTATGATAAATTATCCATTACTTTAAATAAGTAACTATCTTCCTCAGCATGCAAATGAAGTGAACTATAAGTTACTAGAAGTATCCCGAACAATGACTTCTAATGTTAGTTTTATAAAATATGTTTGATTTATTTACAAGCAGGTAGATAATAGAGAGAAGAGAGAGAGAGAAATGATAGATAGAGAAAGAGAGAATGGGTGTAACAAGGCCTCTAGCTGCTTCAAATATATTCCAGATGCACACATCACCTTGTGCATCTGGCTTTATGTGGGTAGTGGGGAATCAAACCCAAACCCTTAGGTTTGTAGGAAAATGCCTTAACTGCTCAGCCATCTCTCCAGCTCCTAATGTGGGTTTTTCTTTTAATCTTTTATTTAATATTTTTATTATGAATAAGTACATACATTGTATAAGCAAATCTTGTGAAGATGTCCTTATTTCTCTCCTCTCTGTCCCCTACCCACTGGGATCCTTCCTCAGTACACGTGAGTTTTAATTGGGGATATGGGGATGATAGTTGTGAGAGGTGTGTGTGTGTGTGTGTGTGTGTGTGTGTGTGTGTGTGTGTGTGTGTGTAAGTTTGCATGTGGAAGACAGAGGAAAACCTCAAGTGTCAGTCCTCACCTTCCACAGGGTCTCTCTTGGTGTTCACAGCTTTATTTGCTAGGGCAGCTAACTTTTCAGCCTCAAGATTGTGCTTCCCTCTGCCTTCCTTGTGTAGGTGTGCAGGGAGACTCATGTCACACCTCTGGCTATATGTGGATGCCGGGAATGATCTGAACTTAAGTTTTCAATCTTTCACAGCTTTACCCACTGAGCCATTCCCCTAGTCTGATATAATCTTTAGGCAGACAAATCAGGGATATTTTAAAACACTAAATCTTAATCAGGGTGATTAGATTATAAGAGAAAAGTAGAAGACAATGTAAGGAAGTATATTACTTTTAACATCAATTAATATAAATTAGATATAACATGTTATTTTAAACACTTTTCTATTTATGCTATTGAGAAATTATAAAGGTTCTGAAGAAAGTTTCCATATAATCTGACAAATTTGCATCACTAGCAACTTACGTATATTACATTTAATGGTACATTTGTTACAATTAATGATCCAAAGATATATTATCATTAATTTAGTTTTTTCTATTTGCTTATTAATCCAGGATCTCATCTGAGGTTCGTGTTCATTTAAAATTTAGTCATTATGTCTTCTTAGCTTGTTCTTGGTGGGACATTTTTTTTTTATGTTTGTATGTTTGAGCTTGGAAAAGTTGAGTATTTCTCTGTAATAAAATTAAGATTTCTGTAAATGGGGTATGGGGAGATGGATCAGTGGGTGAGAGCACTTCACATGAAAGAATGAAGGCCTGAGAGACCCTGCATTCAATTTCCCACTACCCACATTAAAATAACATGTGGTGAGGCATGTTTGTAACTCCACATCCCACTGAAGTTGGAGGCAGGAGAATCACTGTGTCTCACTGGTCAGCCAGTCTGACCAAAAGCACAACAGTTCCAAGTTCAGTGAGAGAATCCAAATCAAGGAAACAACATGGAATTGTGATTGAGGACATCACCCAGAGATCTCCTCTGCCTCCTCACATGTGTGTAAAGAATGCACACATACAATTATACATATGCAACCACTTACCAACACAAAGAATTCAGTTAATGTCAAATTACTTATTTTGGGGGCTACAAGATAGGATCTCGCTCTATCCCAGGCTGACCTTGAATTCACTATGCAGTCTCAGGGTGGCCTCAATTCTCCTACCACTGCTTTTCTAGTGTTGTGTATTGGCCTATTTTGTCTTGACACCTTTCCATATTTTGAAGTCTGCTTCCTATGAAACTAGTAGAGCTACTTTCTCTTTCTTTCAATTGCTATGTGGTATATTTTACAGTACTTTGATTTTAATCTATTTCTGCTTTTTAATATATACAATAAATTTCTTATCTGGATAGGGATAAGGGGTTAGAGTTAGGGTTATTTCCCCTTCATTTTTTGAAAGAGAGTTTCACCACTTATATAATTATAGATTCTATAGAATGGGTAGATTTATTTTGTTTTTGCAGTTTTAGTAGTCCATGCCCCTCCATGATCCCAAAGAATGCTAGTTTTTGTTTCTGGCATCAAGTCTACTGTATTTCTCATCATACTACTCTACAGGTAGATTTGTTTTTGTTTTTTTTCTAATCTGGCTTCTTTCAAGACTTTCAAGCTTTCCTTTGATGTCCTCCACTTTGAATATGATGTGTCTAGGTGATGGCACATGTGAAATTGTCTCAGGATCCTTGTAATGTGTTCTGCTTTGTTTTCCAATCATTTTTTTCACTTTTCCTTTCAACTCAGACATTTCAATTCACATATTTCCAAACTTACCAATTGATTCCTTGACCATTTTGAGTTTACTGGTGAGCTCCTCTAAAGCAGTCTCTATTTTTGTCATGATGTTTTTCCACTTTATCATTTATTCTTTTGTATTTATTTTATTTTATTTATTACTTCCTTTATTTTATTTTTTTTTGTAGTAGCACTGGGGATCAAACTCAGGGCCTTGCACATGCTACATAAATGCTTACCACTGAGCTTTATCCTTTTCAGCTTTATTTTTAATGAGTTTCCATCTTTCTACCTATCCTTTTATCCTGGGACCCTTTTTATTTAGAGGATATAATATATTAATCATTTTAATTTCCCATATGATAATTAGAAAACATGTGTCCATATTTAAGTCTCATTCTGATGTTTGTTTTGTCTCCTCAGATAATGTTTTTCATACTTTTAGAATATCCTGCAATTTGTGTTCACATGTGGACGTTATGCTATGTGTGAGCTGAAAAAAAAAGATTCAGGTTATATGTCCATCTTGCTAGGAACAGGCAGTGTTTAATGCCTGTCATCTGTGTGTAAGGCTTCACTATCCCTGTTGATTATCCCCTTGTCTCTGTGTTTCTCTAAGAACATTTTCTTAGCAGAGTCTGAATCTAAACATATTTCTATTGTAACCCATTTTTACTGTGCAGGAAAGTTTTGTGTGGTATATGGAGAAGAACAATCTATAATTTTATACTTTAATGTTATTTGCACGGAATCTCAGTACAGTGTCTTTCAGGAGTGTTACCTAGCCTCTCGCTAGCACCCCTTCTTAGGGAAGGATAGAGGGGCACAGAGGTAGCTGATACTTTTCTTCCAACAGATAAGGCTCTACTGAAGGGCTTTCCCTGGGAGGTCACACCTTTGGGATGCTGAAACCTCTGAGATAATTTCACATGGTTACTTTTCCTCTTTCTCTGCTTGCATCATTAAGTTGAGGACACTGAAGAGTTCTGGATAGTAACTCTCTGGCATGTGTTGGGACAGGGATCTGGCACAACAGGTTTCTCATGGTGGGCCACACTCAGCCTGCAGCTGGTCCTAACATTGCCTTGTAATTGTTCTAATGACATTAAAGCTCTCTTATCCTTTCAGGTTAGAGTACTGGCTTGGACTTTTCTGTCTCCTGGGTCTCAGGTATGAACGATGGCATTTTCCTGTCACCTCAGGCCTCTGATGGCTCAAAGAATAGCTGCTGAATTTCAGTGGGTTTAGATTGTTTTTTCTTGTTGTAAGGATGAGAGTGATGATTTCTAGTCTCTTCCCATACTGAAGCTCTAACCAAAAACCTGCTTTTGTTTGTAAAACACATTTCACTGGATATAAAGTTCCAAGCTGACAGTTTTTCCCCTCCTATTGCTTTAAAGATGGCGCTCTAATATCCTCTCTCTTGAATTGCTTCCCATGAGAAATAGGCTCTCATTCTTATCTCGGATCATAGAGGGAGAAATAAAACAAGTAGAGTCTGAGAAAAGAAAGAAAAGGTTTAAAGGCAAAAAATACATTTATTTAAAGATGAATTGCCACATCTGAAACAAGAAATGTGAGATAAATTGTCACTTCGGGGAGGGTGATTCTGCAGATTAGCTGCTGGGCTTGTGATGGCTTTGTCACCTTAGATGTTTTTAGGATCGACAGAAATGAGTAGAGTGAGCGTTAAACACTCATATGACTTCAGGTATGGATGTGAGACATTGTTACTTGTGGAGCTATACCACATTTCCAAAACAAGTGATATAGAGATATAAAACAAAAAATAGTCTGCTTTCGAAAGTCATAATAAATCAAGTGCTCAAGCCCTAAATTTAGGAGCATGGCTCAGAATGGTGGACTCAGTGGGTATGGAAAGTTCTGCTGATCCCTGGCAGGAAGTGCAGCATCTGTGGACTAAGCATAAACTTAGTCAGTTCTTTATCACTCTTGTAGCTTGAGAAATAAGTGGGGTACTTTATAAACTTAATACTGTATTTTTTATTCTTACATTAAATAGTATTTATTATACAAATAAATTAGAGTCCTCAAGTGCAGAGCTGCATGCAGCCCTTTGGAACAAGCTCTTAGTATGGCTATTTATATCCCTGATTAGGAATAGCTAATATGACAACATTTTCAGTCTCTCATTATTGGCCATTTTATCAATGAATAAACAGCACACAATAGAGAGTACTTATGGTAAGTTTAATTTGGAGTCGCAGTGGCTTTCATATTGCTTGGACAAAACACCTACCAAAGGCATTGATGGGAGGAAAGGGTTCATTTTGGCTTATAGTCTTGAGAGGAAGTTTAATTAAGGTGGGGAAAAGCATGTCATGAGCAGAGAGACTGGACATCATTTTTGTTTTGCCACAGCAGTTGAAGGATAGCGTGATTTGGGCTCTGGCAAGGGGGAAGCTGGGCTGTAATACCCCAAAACTGCCCACAACAGAACACTTCCTCCAATAAGACTCCATCCCCCGAATCATCAGCTAGGGACCAAGGATTCAAAACACATGAGTTAATGGAAGACCTCTGATGCAAACCCCCACACCCAGTCTCTAGCTTTCAAAAATTCTAACACTGAGCAGTAACCTGACAAAAATGCTTAACCATCTGGAAGCATAAAATATATATTGCAGTAATATGTATCATTTCAAACGAATATGATAATGCAGGTCTCATTGCATGAAGGCATCTAAGTGAGGAGTCAGCATAGAGTGGTGTGTAAGTAAGGAAGAGAAATGTTGTGTTCAGGTAGGAGGGTGCATTCATGTTTCTGTGTGTGGACAGTTTTACTTATTTGACAAAAGGTTTGGACAATCAACTGCTTACTTATGTGCTGAGAAAAAGCCACTCAGGATTCATTGCTGTTTTCTTCAGAGGAATTTGCATTCTAGAAGAGACTAAATAGCAAACAAAATATTATAGACCATTCTCACCACCAGGGAAAGTTACAGACAGGTTGGCAGTGTTACAAACTGTGTGTGTGAATGAGGAGGGAGGGAAGTTCATCTAGTTCTAAAAAGAAATAAGAGTGAATATGCACATTTATCTCCTTATCTTGGCATTCTCATGTATTTAATGTTGAAGGATGAGATTTAGAAAAACTGTCCCTTGTTCCCCCATCAATCCAGTTATGCTGTGGCTCCTTATGGTATAGTCCCTATGTTATTACTCAATATGCTGTTGATGTCAATTTGTGTTTTAAAATATAATAATCTCATTTAAAAAAGGGTTTATATTGATAAGATGAAACCAGTTACAAAAGCCAATGACATAAGACTGCAATGAAAACAGTGTTGCCCAAAAAAGTTTTGTACACAAGATGAGTAAGAATTCAATTTGTTTTAAAGGTAGAGAACATGGAAGTGAGAATGTCTTTCTTAAGTGTAAGGCAAGAAAGGCTGAAATCATATTTTCATATTTGACATGAAGTTTACAGACAACATGCTAAAGTCATTGCATGTATATGCTAAAACTGTGTTGTATGCATGTTTCCTACCGAGGGGAAAGGCTGGGCTACATTCAATGAATATGGGGAAAAAGAAAGGTGAGTCAATCTATAATAAGAACGAGAAGCTAGAAAAGGATATATATATATATATATATATATATATATATATATATATATATATATATATCACATTACTGAATCAAAAGTTACACCACTGCATACCTAGAATCAAAATTCAACTAACAGGATTGTGTAGAAAATTATAATTTTTCAGGTCACATTCTAACCCTTTCAATATGAGACCCTATATCATTAGATTGAATTGCAGTCAAGCTTCTCAAGTTCTCCATAAAGTGGCTCACATATGAGACATATTCCCTGGGGAGAACTGAGTTTGTGTGTAATTCCTCTTATACTGGATATAAATTCACCTGTGTCTCTCTCAATAAAGAATAAAAGAAAGTGATGCTTCAAAGTGACCTCATATCTTCTGTACTTTATAACAAGTGAGTCTCAATCCCAGACTTGTGATCTTTAATTGTTTTCAGTAGCATATCTCTTGTGACTCACCAAACAACTAACAGCAGAGAAGTGTGTCCCACTTGGGGACCTGTGGGGAAAAGGCAGTGCAAAAACACAAAGAAAGTCAGAAGACTGCCTCTGCAGCAGAGTTTGATATCACTATCACTCTCCTTTTTCTTCTTTAAAGCCTGTCAGTAACTTCAAGAACTGAGGTGTCATTGGTGCTTATTGCCCTTGTAACTTGAGTGTCCTCATCTGAGTGGACTTTTGTTTTCTGGGCTCTTTCATTTATTATATGTGGTTTCAAGAATAAATCCAGAATTTTGCAGTTGTGCCTAAGACAGAAAAACTAAGAATAGCCATTCCTTCTTGTGAGCCTTCTGACAACATTATTTCCTGCTCTGTATAATTCTTTGGGGTTATTTTCACATCATCCGAATCCTTATATGAGGTTATCTAGAATATATGATAAAAAACTTTAAATCAAAGGAGACTAAGTGGTGGGAGAGAAGCAAGAAAAAGAAGGGTAAAGGAGAAAATGTACTCAACATACTATAAGAAAAAACTAAAAAGTATTCATATCCTTTATTTTCCAGGCAAATTACTGATTTCTATTAGTTATTTCTTGGTAACCTTTGCTTTTCTTGGCTGAGATTTCCAAATAAAGAAGCTGTTGTATGGGTTGAAGTTCCCATTTATGTTTAGTAGTTGATAGAACCAGGCACACAACAATTGAAGGACTAACTTTGCTTATTTTGCTCTGGGACCCTGGGTTTTCTTCTTGCCTTAAATTCAGAAAAACATTTCAAGAGGAATCTTATAAGTTGGTCTCTTCTTTCATAGCAGTAAAACCATGTCTATAAAATAGGTGATGAAAATTATACATACATACACACACACACACACACACATATATATATATATATATGTTACAATCTATAAATATTCATTACTTGTGTGTTTATATTCCCTTCTTCATCCTAGCTACAAAGAAATACTAAGTTTTCAGGTTTAGGGCCTCTGGAGAAAAACAGAAAAATCTAAGAAGGCAAGACTGGCTGCTTGACATTATGAAACAATGGAAGTCTGACCCTCCTAGCCCAAAATGAGCAAGAATGAGGAGGCAGAGGAATGGAGGTGAGTATGCTACCTTCCCTCCCAGAGGCAATGAGAAATAATAAATAAGGGAACAATAAAAGCAGAATAGCTTGGATGAGTTCCTCTTTGATGCCTCTGGGGGAAGTTCTCAACATGTGAGTCCTCTGCACTATGAAGAGCTGGGATTAATAGGCAGTGGAGAAGTGGGGCCTCAGGTAACTTTCTAGAACTTCATGATGCTGAGCTTTCAAGAAGAAGGAGTGTTGCAAGGTTGAGTGTGACAAAGTGATTAGGTGTGAAATCAAGTAGGTGGTTGATGACTGGTTGGGAACCATAACAATAGATCCCCTTCACCTGTAATATAAAGGTGTGTTTGTGACTAGGGGAAGCAGGAAGGGACCAAGACCATGGATGGCCCAATGGCTGCATTTCAGTCTCTGGAAGCATTCATATTACCATATAACTGTTAGTTATATTGGGCACAAAATGGTGACTAGGCCAAGCAGATGGACTGCTGGACTCCCCAGAGTATGTCAACCAGCAGCAGAAGCTACCAATAGAAAACCCACACACTGAGCCAGATGCACGTCTTGAGAGAGGCACCATGTTAACCCAGAAGCTAGCCACCACATACCTTCTGGAAAACAAAAAGAACTAGAGGTGAGACAGTGCTTCTCTTCATAGGCAAATGGTGAAAGCTTTCTCTTCCTCAGATTGGCATAAGAAAAAACAATGGCCAGGAAAGAGAGTGGATTATATGGAAAGAAGGGTGAGGAGTTCTTTGATGACCAGGTTTGTCGACCTCCATCCTGTCCATTGACTAGGACACCTGAGCAAGATAAAGTGATTATAACCTAGAACTGAGCTGGAAGCCTCTTACCTGCTGGCTAGCTTTCAAAGTGCCAGAAAGTGCCATGCAGGTGGTGGGGGCTAAAAAGGTCTCAATAGGATTACCTAGCTGTGGATCCATTCTGCATGCTCCACAGCTGGCCAGCCAGGCAAAGGTGACCCACTGGTGCAATAGTGGCATGTCTGGTGTATGGATAACCAATAGTTCTCTGATTAATTTAACATCTGCTCCATGGGAGGAAATTCAGGGCTGATACTGAAAAGTGAGTCAAAAGCCTATGGCTACCATCATTTGACAGAATGGATCTGCCCATCAAATTTCCCTCTAAGTATTTATATTGTTTTTATATCCATACATTAGTACTTCTCTCACCTTGACTGACAGAAGCATCTTTATGCAGCTGACAGTGACTAGTGGGGTGATTCAAAACTTGTCAAAGTGCTGAGAATAAGTGACAGTTGATTGCTCAGTACCAACTGAAACCTGTTCATCACCCTTCCAAGGCTCAGGGAACATTCAGGAATAGGGGGCAGAAAGAAGAAAAGCGCCCAAGGATGTGGCCTACTTTGGAACTGTCTTCTGGACATGAAGTGGCTGTTACTTCATTGACTGAGAGCAGCTGTTGTTACCTTCATGAGACCTGAACAATATTGGACTCGTCAAGATGTTGTTGTGGATGATGAAGAAAGAGAGAATAGTTGGAGGGAGGAAGGTGTTCATCCAAGGGGTAAGAGGGAGGATCCACAAGAAATGGTAACAGGAGGTGTTGTAGTCAGTTCCACGTTGCGGGGACAAACCACCAACCAGACACAGCTTCCTATGGGAGGAAGGGTCTATTTCAGTTCTCTTTCAGGCTTTCACAATCCAGTGGAATACAGTCAATTGCAGAAGAAGCTGACTTGCTCCAGCATCCAAAGAGAGACAGGAAGAGAGAGAGAGAGAGAGAGAGAGAGAGAGAGAGAGAGAGAGAGAGAGAGACAGAGACACAGACACAGACACAGACACAGACACAGACACACAGAGAGAGAGCTTTTCTTTATTTAAGTGAACTATTAAATTTAACTGGTTTCAATATTTTAAGCATTTTATACAAAGGCTCTGGAAGATCCAAGTTGTGAAATAAATTATCTATGTCCACACAGCACAAAGAGTGGTAGCTTTTCTCTATAACATTTCTTTGAGGAGAATTAGATGTGTGTCCTGCTTTACTGTAGGCCTGTTTTCAGTTTTAAATTAAATTTTATTTTTTTAGTTAGCATATAGAAATTTAGGTATCACCAATTCTAACAGTTCTCAAATAATTTTGTTCGTTAATTCTCACCACTCCTCTCCTCTTCCCAATCCCCCTCTCTCCTCAACTCCCTTCTCTCACCTAATCTCCCCCTTTCTATTTACTTGTCACAAGTGTATTTTCACCCTTTTCTCACCCCTTCCTGGTCATTTCTTCATGCATACTCTTGGGCACTTTTGTAAGTTGTACTCACATTTCCCCACCCCACACATGATACTAATCTATATATTGCAAGCCAGTTCCACATATCAGAAAGAACAAGTGGTTCTGGTCTTTTTAAGTTTGGACCACTTCACTTATTATATATTTTTTCAAGTATCTTTTCTTCCCTTTCAATTTTGCCTACTCTGATTTCAGAAGCTCCCTCTATTTAATAAGATAGCTGATTATGCATTTGAATGTGTTTATTTGTACTTACCCTCTAAGAATGAGTAGAATAAGACAAATTTATTATACAAAGTAATGTCCTATGCTTGTCATATGACTTACTGAATCCAGTTGAATTTTCTTTGAAATACGTATGAGAGAATGTAAGCCTTTTAAAATCAGTTTCCAGTATGGATTAAATTATCTATTAAATATGAAATGGATCCTAACTTAAAGATATTCTAAAGAATCACATATTTTAAGTTCTAAAGTTTTCTGTCTGAATTTCATTTTCAATCCCTTTTTCTTCCTAATGTCATTTCTCTAATGTAGATACTGAACTAAAACCAAAAATAGCAAGGGGGTAAAAACTCAGAATAGCAGGAAGTGAGAAGATCAGCGTAATCAGCAAATTAGGGCTATGTACAAATCATGCAATTGGCATCATGGGAGCAGCGAGGGCCACACCATGTGGAGAGGAGAACACTCGACGTTGATAACTTTGATTAGCATTAACATGGATCGCATAATTCAGTTGCTTCCAGGATGTCTCATGATGCTAATAAATAAAAGATGAAACTCTTTAAGAATGGTGACTTCTATAGTATTGTAACCTGAGATGAAATATGGGTTTGAGGTTATTATTTATTTCACCTGCATTTTCTTTATAGAGCTATGAATGAGAAGCACAGACACAGTTGTTTCTCAGAAAAAGTGAGACAAAGCTGGCCAGGAGATTTATGCAGAGGCCAGCTTCATTTTCAGAGCTAGCATCTCTCCTCCTTCCAGTCTGACCTTCCACATCTGGGTTCTCTATTCTTTCCATCAATCCAGTGTTCTCCCTATTCACAACCTGTTTGGCTCTTCGATGCTGCAGGATGCAGTTTCGACTGGAGGTCTTTGTGGTCCACCTATTCCTCATACTAAGCGTAGCCCTCATCTGCGGCACATTATATGTTCTACATCCTAGCAGTGCTCTCCTTCTCTCAGCCTCTCTGCCTCTTTCTCTCAGAAATATATAAAGAACTTAACAGACGTCTTCAAATCCCCACGTTACTCATCAACTTGTCTTCCTACTGTATCTCATTTCTTAACTGAGAAGTATGAATGCTGTCATGGTTGATAAAGTCATAAGGTAGCCCAGACTCCTTAGTGTTTAAAGCCAGTTTCTAGCCCGCTAATCTAAAAGCAATTCAAAGAGCAAACAGACCTTGTAGAATATTACCCAGTCTACATATTTAGGATGTCCCCAATGTTGAAGGACTCATTTTCCATTACGTCTTTGGACAACCTCATAATAAATTTTTCTTAGCAAGTTTAATTTGCTCCCTAAACCTTCTGCCTTTTGATGCTATCTTTGCATGTGAAGTTGAATGATCACATTAACTAACATGCATTGCATACTGTATCTCTGCTTAGTGAATATACTTAAGCTCATGAGCTTATCTAAGAGAAATTAATAATAACGTACTACTAGACATAATCTTAAATGAAGCTGAAGCTAAAGGAATTAATTGCTGAAACAAAAAAGGAAAGCTCTGAATTTGAGACTAAGGATGAAGCTCCAGACCAAACACACTTTGCGAGGAATTACCACTCAGTTTTGACATCTTTTAACATCCTCTTAAAACAAACTCCTGCTTTTGATATAAAGAACCCAATTCTTTTCTGTCACACTTTGAAACTATAGAAATAAGTGTCACCCATGCAAATATGTATATCACAGTCATGAACAAACACAACTGGAGAAAGGGATTGATTTGAAGAGATCAACATTCAGAAAAAATATTGAATTTAGGGTAGGCTTTAGCATTGAGGATACTTTTATGACTCGGACTCTATAGGATCCTAATGGAGTTCTGCTATATTAGCAGTCTAAGACTGCACAGATAATTTAGCTCATCTGTACCTCTGTTTCCTCATATTTTCAAAATGCATATAATTCCATCTATAAGGCAGGAGGTATTTTTTCTTCACCTTAATGAATCTGTTGACACTATCAGCATTGCTACTGTTGTTAATATTAGCCTGATTGAATAAGACAGTGTTAATACAATCCTAGCCCACTGCTTCATCATCAGAAGTCACTTAAGAAATATGATTCCCACCTCATTCCTGATTTACACATGTTCTAAAAGATGAGTTATATAAATGTATATATAATCTCAGGACACGCCTAAGGAGAGACACTTTCTGATACTCTGAGTTCATTGTGTGATATTCACCAATGAACCCAAAATCCCCTCAACACTTAAGTTTATGAATACATTTTTTAGGTTCAGTAGGTATCTGTACTCTTTTATGGTTTGTAAAGGCTTCAGGAATTCAAGCCCTTTGCCAACTATCTCACGCTACAATCTCCGCACTGGTTTATAATATTACCAGCTCCTTTTGTTATTTTAAAATACTATACATTGTTTGGCCCCTAGCACAGCCAAAAAACAAAACAAACAAACAAAAAAAGACAATGGGAGAAACTCACCAAATATGTGAGAAAAAGACTCACTGAGATTTCAGATGGATGAACTTCAAAACTAGAATATGAACCAGGAATTTGGCATGTGAACCTTTAATCCATGAAACAGCTCACTGTTCACCTGTTAGAATTTAGATGCTGATTCCCTCACTTGGCCTCCGGGCCTGAAGTACCAGACCCCAAGCTCCATGGAAAATCTCCCTGCTGCTCGAACAGCCCAGATATATACACTTTGCAGGGCTAAGGATAAAAAAGCAGGAAAATACTATGCAAGATAAAAACAAAATACACTATGTAGAGAAGTCCTTATATCCCCACTAATTGCATGGACTTTTAAAAGTACCCATTGGTAAAGGGTAAGGTTTTGGCTTTAGAGAGAGTTGGACCATGAAGCAGTCAACCTTGGTGAGCTATTCAAAGTGGTAAATGTTATAAATTCCTTCATGACCTTCTCCCTGTCTCCTCTCTTCTCCCATTCCCAAATATTCATGAGTGGAAATAATCAACCTTTAGAGACTCCAAATAACAATTTTCAGGCCAAATTAAATGAAGTTAAAAGGCTTCTCAGTAGCTCCCAAATTTGCATAAATTACAAACATGTATTAGAAGGATACTGGAAGTTAATTGGCTGATTTGTCAAAAAAATAACTTGATTAGAATTTTCTGTATGCCTGACAGAGAAATGCTAGGTCTTTAGCCTGGTATTTGTGGTCAAATGCATAAGAAAAGGCACACATAAGCATACACACACACACACACACACACACACACACACACACACACACACACACACATTAAAGTGAATACAGTCTTGTGAAAGCATGTAGATGTCACATTTCTCCAAGAGCTGCATTTAAATGTCTACTTGATTCTTTCAGAGGTCTGCAAACACTCCCTTATTTCTCACGTAGACCTGTGCTTAGACTTCCTTTGTATCCTTAGACTCTCTGGTGACAGCATTAATGCTACATAAAACACCACAAACTACCAGGAGATCAAACCAAGTAGCAATTACCGAAAACATTTTTCTGGTATCTCCCTCGATTTTCCTTTGGGGAGTGCTAACTCAGTAAGTGCTCACTGTACATAAACAAAACACAAGCTATAACTCTGCAAAGAACTTACAGTCTTTTCTAAAGTATTTTGCTTTGTTTGACAAAATAGTCTTTGGGGGAAGCTCTAATGGACAAAACCTAAAGATCCAAAGAAAGGAAATCTGATCCACTGGAAAAAGAATAGGAGGCTGCAGAGTAAACTAAAAAAATATATGCTGGTGCTCACTCAAAAAGTGCTGACTTCCTCTGTCAGGTCATTTTATAGGTCTGCCTTATACCACATAATAGTGAAATTAAAAAGCCCTGATGTTGGGTACCAACCAGAACCTGCCCTCTTGAACCATCATGGAAGTAGCTATGAAGTCTTGAGGGACTTCAGTGGGAGTCCCTGCCTCCAATCTGCAGCATTGTGATTTTATCAATAGCCCAGCATACTACAATCGAACCTCATTAACTCGGACCTCACTAATTCTGAATTTACGGGAATACAGATTTGGCTTAACATTGATTCTTGCTGAGGTAAAAAGCTTCAGATAATTTCTGCTTTTGTC
Source organism: Zapus hudsonius (assembly GCA_004024765.1). Lineage (NCBI taxonomy): Eukaryota > Metazoa > Chordata > Mammalia > Rodentia > Dipodidae > Zapus > Zapus hudsonius. Next base: position 90,029 of record PVHP010001227.1, on the reverse strand, counting down.
ACTATTAAGAGCTTTATTCACAAAACTAACATAGTCAAACTTCATGGTGTTTGCTTCAACAAAAGGCCTGTTATTCTAAGTTCTGCTTCAGTGTAGAAATACCAGTTTGCCACAGGATGGTATTACGATGAGAACCAGAGATTCTATGCAGTCCTGACAACTTCAAGCACACACAAGAAAATGGTGTTATTGAAAGAATCGAGATGAATACATCCCAAGATAAATTTAGTCTTTGAGATTGAAGGCAGGATGATGAATAATGTTAGATTTTACATCACTTATTTTCCAATTTCTCTCACAAGTGTGATTTTATAGTATAAAATTATCAAATGTATCAGCTGAAAAACACTGGAGATAACCAAATATTATGGAATAAACTTAATGTGGTTAGTAAATGTACTAAAAATATCCATTTCATCTTGTTTTTATGAGATAAATTTCAAGACAAAAAATTCTTGTTAGTTCTATTTATGTTATAAAAAGGTAGCTAATAGATTACTCTCTGACTTGGTAAAGGTGATCATCTTTGAGAGTTAAATAAACACTATAAAAGCAGTATTGGCTTTTATCAGGAAAGTGACTAGCTGCTTCCCCCTTTCAGTATCCTAAATTGCTACCAAATATCTTCCTTTGTCCTTAATTCCTTACCCAACTCCAAATTAGAAAACTAAATATTTTCCATTTCCTTTCTTAACTGAGTCATTCATTAAGGACATTGAGAATTTTCTCTCTCAACTCTACCCTGAACAGCTGCTCAGCTGTTCCATCTGCTCTTGCTGGGCAGGAGTCTATGGAGCTGAAGTTACAGGGTTTAGTTGTAATACGTGAGTCTGAACAATCTTAGGAAGAATAGGTCTAAATGATATGCAGTCTGTCTGACACAGAGATCATTGCAATGGAAACAAATGTCTGTGAAAAAGCAGTCCCCCTAAGTCTCTTCCACCTTCTCCTGTGCATCTTGGTTGTTCTGGATATTGTAGCCTGTATCATTTCTCCCCTCCAGGTGATTTGTGGATGAGCTGGCCGTTGTACTGTTACTTATAGAATCAAATACAATACTTGTGTCCAGAGACTTTTATGTCATTGTGCTATTTCTGTGACATCCAAGGTCAGGGTTGGTTTCCTTGCCTCCTTGCCCTGTTTAGTGATTAGTTTTAGTATACTCATCTTGTGTGTTAGATTGTAGTAGTAGGAACTAAATATGGTATTAATGCAATTTACTGGAAACTATTGACTCTTCATTTTGATAGCTTGAAAACTACTAGCTTCTATACAGATCAAAGCAACTTGCATAAGCATACAACATCAGATGGATTTTTGAGAAGATTTCCTATCATAGCAGAGAATCTAGATAAGCACTTATATACTAGACTATACATACCATGAGGATAGTGTCATATTTAATTTACTCCTCAATTTTTGGATTATACATACGATAAAATATCTGTATTGGTTACTTTCTTGTTGCTGGGACAAAATTCCTGACCAGAGACAGCTTATGGAAGGAAGTGCTTTTTTTTCTGGACTTAATGTTTTAAGGAAAAGTGTCCATCATAGTGGGAAGCAGCATGGCAGGAGCAGATAGCCAGCATAAGATCTTCACATCAGCAGGGAGAAAGTAAAAGTGCCAACACACCAAGTGGTACTGAACTATAACATCTCAAGGCTTGTCCCCAGGGGCACAACTCTTCCAGAAAGGCTCTTCACAAAGGCTCTATTCCTAAACAGAACTACTAGCTATGGGTTAAGCATTTAAACACACAAATCTATGGGGGCATTTCACATTCAATCTTCCACATTCTACTCGTGGCCCCCATAGACTCTTGATATTCTCATGATGCATTCTGTCTAGCTATAAATGTCCCTATAGATTTTACCACCTCCTACACTGTTCAAAACTCCAAAAATCTCACCTGAGACTTAAGGCACTCTCCTAACTGCAATCCTTGAAACTCAAAACAAAGTTAAAAATCTCTAAAATATAATGGTACAAAGTAAACATTCCATCTCTAAAAGAGAGGGCTGGGGCCATAGCTAGGAAAGACCAGGCCAATACAAAATCAGAAACAAGCAAAAGAGACATCAAGTACTACAACACCATATCCAGAACCTGGTACTTGTGGTGAAATCATCTGAGCTCCAAAAGGCTTGGGCAGCTCTATCTCTCCAGCTGTGCTGCTTGCAGCACCTCACTTGGGCATGATCTGTCCTGGGCCTGTGGCTTTTCCCAGCATGTGGCTCTGTTCCCAGCATCTCCAGTGTCCTGGGATCCCTATTGCAACCCATGGTTCATCTCCACAGCTTCGTTACCTGGCCTCACAGGGCCTCCTTTCAGGAACTTCAACCCTGGTTCATATTGCCTAGACTCAGCAGTGCTCTAGAACTATTATATAATCTGTGACTCCCTATTCCCTGTTGTATTCAGGAACTGAATGCTCTTCTTCAGTGTGCAACACTGCCACAATTTTTGCTAGATGGGGATGAAGCCTGACCTTGAGAAAGAGAGAAGTCCTTCAGCATTCTTTCTTCAGACCCATTTATTTAAAAAGAATTGGCATTCTGATTAGCTTGAGCCTTCCATGGATTGAAAGGCATCTTTTCCATTGTCCCTATGATTAGTAGCTTGCCTATCCTCAACAACAGTATTCTCTTTAACAATTCTAGTGGAATCTCCTGTAGTCTCTGGGTTTATGACTTGAAACTGGTTCCCTTTTCTTTCCATTCCAGAGTTTATATTTTTCTTATCCTTCTGCTTTGTATTTTCCTGTCTTTCATAGTAATCTGAATAAGAGAAGTAAAAAGATCCCAAAACACACATTCTATGCTTTTCTGTCTTGAATTTAAAAGTAATGGACTTGTGTGCTTGGGGTAGGGAAGTTCAACTTTGCTCAAGTTCTGAAGATCACAGCAAATTGAATTCAGATTCTTTGCCAAAATATCATATGTGCTGCTTCTAGGCAAGGTCTAGATAAAGTTCTTTTCCCCTCAGAAATCTCATGAGCTAAGACTGCATTTTCCAAATTTCTTTCTGCATTATGGTCCTCTAAATTCTCATAAGAATGTCCCACCAAGTTCTGTTAATTGCATTGTAATATTTCTCTATTTTAAAGTTCCAAATTCTTTCAGATTCCTCCTGCAAATCAGTTCCAAAAGACCAAGAACCACATAGGTCAGGTATGTCACAGCAATGACTCCATTTCTTGGTACTAATCTCTTATAGCAGTTACTTTCTCATTGCTGAGACAAAATACACAAAGAGAAGCAGATTATGTATAGAAATGGTTTATTTTAGCTTATAGTTTTCAGCAGAACACTCCAATATGGTGAGGAAAACACATCAGAAGACAGTGTCATATCTTCACATAAACAGGATGTAAATAAAAAGTGCCTAAACAGCCCTGGACTAAAACACTTCAAAACTGTCCCCAGTCACACACCTCCTCAAGCAAGTCTCTGCTTCCCAAAGGCTCTACAAACTTACCAAACAACACCACCAGCTGAGCATTAAACATTCAAGCCCAGAAGTCTATGAGGAATGTTTTTCATACAAATCACCACAATTATGTCTTTGGAGCTCTATAAATCCTTGGTGATTAAATATATGAATAAATGACAGAATACTTGCAATTTCATAACTTTGCCTCTTTAAAACAGGGTGTACTCCTGTTCATTACTAGAATCAGAAAACATACAAAATGCAAAGTATAAAGAAAGCCAAAACAAAAACAAAACATCTAGATTTAATTGACACTATGCATCCTTTTCTCTGAGGACCTGATTATATATGTATGGGGAGCTCATAATTATACTAGTAGAATTTGAAGACCATTTTCCAGGTAACCTTCACTGACAAAAAGGCTATTTGCCCAGTACGCAGCACCGCAGAGGTGAGGATCATCTTCCTAAAGCATCTTCCAGACAGCGTAACTTCCATGCCCCATGCCCTAGCCCCGACCACATTTGATAGGAACTTAGCAAACATAGTTACCTCAGAAAATTATTGTGATACATACTAAATGTGCTTGATGCTTTCTGTGCACAGTCCCATAATAACAAAGAAAGAACTTTTTTTATTTTGTTTGACAGACATGGAAATGGACTTGCAGAAGTAATTTTCACATGATCGCCCAGTTAGTAGCTGACTGAATTGCTTTCCAAATATATTCTGCTTAGCACCGAGCATGTATTTCCAACTGTTATTATACTACTTAATGTTGTCCAGTGAACTCCTGCCAAGGAATGAGTATAAATCTCCTTTCTCCAATAGATGAATGGCAAACATGCAGAGGAACAGACATGAGAAAAAGAGCTGTGAGGTCTTTAGCATCATTTCAGTACAGATGTCCCCTTAATAAAGCAATTAGCATCTCTTTCCATCATGAGTGAGAATAGGAACACATGCAAGACAGGGGCAGGCACCAACATTAGAGCAGGAAAAACAAAAGCAGCAATAAAAAGTCCAACATAAACCTCTAGCATCTATGTACATCCAAAGTTCTGTAGTATTTAAATTGGAATTAGAAATCAATATCAGTCTTACTGTGTTACATATTATTTCTCATATGATATATTGTGATATCGTATATTTTCATTTATTTCAATTATATATCATTTTCAGTCTCTGGTAATCATTAATCCCCCTGTCTTGCCAAAGTTACAAAATAAAACAACCTGTACCAGTGTTGGTACAAAGAGTTGTACAAATCCAATGAACTCCAAAATAAAATCACAATCTAATTCTATGCTATTTTATTGCTAAATACTAAAAGATGTGTTTTTCAAATATGAATATTAAATATTAAGTAAATTTAACAATTAGTCCCATAGTCATACCACACCTATATCAAGTGATGGTTGTATAAAGTTGTTTTGGTTGGTACAGGTCTAAGAGCTTTTGGAGACTGTACAAGACATTTATATACTGTCACTCTTCACTGGCTTATTGCATCTGATATAAGCTTTTGTCTTGGCATAGACATCAATGCTGTCCTCTTTTATCCTCAAACATGTTCTGGCTTGGTCAATAAATTATGGCCACCATAATGTCTCATTGCACAGTACTTATGGTATTCATTTCCCTCCTTTTAAGTTAAAGAACACGTAGCACATTGTTTTCTATTGCAATGCTTCTCTTTCCTGCTATAGAAAATGAGGATGTGTACTATCTATTTATCTAGGTGTTATTTTGCACTTCTTCCTCTCCTTATTTCCTGCAATGATTCATGTATATAAAAATTCCTAAAATCCCAAGCTGTTACATCCAAGTTTTATGGCTCTTGCATCCCACAGCTCGGCAAAGTGTGTTTTACAAAAAGTGACACATTTCAAACACTGAAATGCACATGATTCTTAAAGAAAGTTCCATGGGCCACATTCCACCTCTATACATCCCAGTATAGTAAGAAGACACATTGAACTCACTAGTAGCCACTCAGTGCCTATCTGTGGATCAACTGACTCTGGAGCACGTGGAAGACAATGGTTAGGGAGCATGTGTGTGGCTGAAATGATGTGGTGTTGTCAAGATGTTCCTCCTGCCAGGATGGCTACATTTTCTATCTAATTTTTGAACCCCTGCTAATCTTGTGAGCTTCTTAAGTCCCCCAAATAACTTGTTATTTTCCTTAGACAGAATCTCTGTCTGTTATCTATACCCAAGTAGCCACATGGTACTGTAAACATGAAGAGAATTAGCTTGCAAACTCTCAGTGAGGGTAGATGTGCTAAGCAATCACAGCACATTTTTATTGCAATTAGCTCAATGCCAAGGCTGACAGAGGCATAGACTTAACTCCACTCCAGATGTACATCATAACATCTAAGTAATCATATGTTCCTCCACAAACGGATATTGTAAGGTTAAGATGAGAGGGCTTCCTGCTTCAGAAGACTCTCCTTCAGATATTATCGCAATTTCTCCAGATGTTTATTAAGCATACACTCCCTTATCATCTGCTTCCATCTGCAAGGCTGCTCTGTCTTTGCTGATGCTCAGCTGTATTAGTATGTGGGTCACGGTCAACTCTCCACATTTTCACTATCTAATTATTGTTTATGGTTTTACTTTGGATCCCGTACTTCAATTACCTACTGTGTATTGAACAAACATACTAAATTCCCCTCTATTTATTATATCTTCCATAAATTGTATTGCCCATCTAGCATAATAACATTCCAAATAGCCTAAATTTCTTGATAGCTTAAGTGTGGGGTGTGTAACTGTGGGGCTTCAAAACTGCATATTGGAAAAATGATAGACTTCTCAAACTCCCCAAGTGCATGTTTTTATATTAAAGTTAATTTCCCCCTTGGTAGAGACTGCCTCATAGCTGGGACTATATCATGAAAATATTATAAAATAAAGGCATACTATCCCTTCATTTTAATACTTCTAAATTCTTCCATGTTTTAAAGGAAAAGCAAACCACCAAGGAAGCTAAATTTTCAGGGAGAAATTCCACCCGTACCTATGGGGGTGTGTGTCACTTATTCTTTTGAAGGGACAGAGAGTGCTCTGGTTACAGAGAGGGAGGTATCACATCCTCCTTGGTAGTTCTGAGATTTATAAAGGCAGAATGTGGCTGCCAGGAAGTCCCTGGGCTGCCTGTTACAAACAGTAATCAGTTGGAACTGATTACTCAACTCTGGTCATTTTCATCTACAAACAAATTCACAAGTTTCTCAGACAAATATGGATGGGCTGGCAAATTTAAATTTCAAATGAAAAAATATCTTCCTGCAATGAGTTCACATACCTTTTATTTAGACTTCCAAATGCCAGCATAATGTGATTAGTTTTGATGTTGTTTCTTTCCAGCACTTCGGAGAAATCACATCATCAATCATATTATCAAAATTAGATATGGAGAAGGCCCAGGATGTCACCAGGACCCTCCCCAGGGCCAGTGCAGACTTGTTTTATCCAGCCTGATGTACTTTTTAATATTTCCTTCAATCTAATATTAAACGTCCCCTGTGATCAAGCATCTACCATTTCCATTGTAATGACATGAATATAAAGAATGAGCCATGGGTTCTCTTAAGATGTTTCTATGTTCATTCTCTGTTTTTTACACTAAAGAGCTCATAGTAAATACTATGGAAATAAGGGTAAATCCAATATGTTGTTAATAATTTCAATGATTACCCATACTCATTTCTAATGCTTGTAAAAATTTTCACAGATAATTCTATGCATTATAGCACTTGTTTTACTAGTGAGGATAATTTTATAATAAAATTTTAGTTGCTTTTATAAGACTTCAATTTTAATATGACATATACATGTTTATGCTTTAAATACACTTCATTAAGATTTTATAAAATAGTATCATACTGAATTATAAACATGAAATGATTTTATTTTTCTCTCTGTCTTTCAATCTCCTGTGTCAAAGTTACCTTCCATTGCCTTTGGTAAATGTTTATTTGGATGTTTATTATGATAATTTCAGTCTATATTATAATTTTGAACTTGATTTTAGGACTTGCATTTACTGAATCTAGAGTCCATTGATTTGAACCTCAGAACCATCATCTACCATCTGTGTTTTAAAAAATATTTATTCATTTATTTATTTATATGAGAGAGAGAGAGAGAGAGAGAGAGAGAGAGAGACAGAGAGACAGAGAGAGAGAGACAGAGTGTGCATGGGCATGCCAAGGCTTCCTACCAATGTAAACAACTCCAGAGGCCTGTGCCACTTAATGCATCTGGGGTATTGAACCTGGGATATCAGATTTTTCAAGCAAGCACCTTTAACCACCAAGCAATCTCTTCAGCCCCAGGTGAGTTTATTTAAAGCTAGCCACTGGAGTTAGTCACTCAATCTCAAGTAGGCTCCATTTCTTCATTCATATGGAGGTAATTAAATAATATACATCATCTCTTGACTAAGCTGTGGCATAAAGTGCTCTGAGGGTAAAAGGGCCTTCATTTTCTTTCTTTATTCTAATACCTGACGCTTTTTGAAGCCCCTTGTGTTGATTGTAGGAGGTGAGGAGGTTAGGTGCAATGAAATCTTTTTGATGTCACTCAGGCTTGTTCTATTCCACTCATTGTTGGTGGCGTCTAAACATTACCATCACCCCATGTCTTCAACATGTTCTCTTAGTTTTGAACCCCTGGCCTGCCAAAATACTTGCTTCTATCTTAAAAGCAACAGGATCTTTGGAATTAGGAAAAGCTCATTGCCTAATCAACTAAAATGAAGATCAGGTGGGAAGTTGCCCCATCTTTTACCTAAAACAGCATGAAGTCCTTTTATCTTATTGTTAAAAAATATGTCTTCTATTCAGAAATTTGCAGAAAACAGATGGCCAGGATTTTCTAGATTTGTGGAAGCCCTTTACTTTCAGAATATAAAAGTCATCTCTCCCAAAAGTGCTTTTATTTTCACATCGATTGATTTTGTAGTTCATTAATTATTTATCAGGAAATAGATGCAAGTGTTTCTTTTCCTATCAGACATTGCCAATCTCAAAGATGAGTTCTCTTCCTAAAAGCATGAATTAGCCTTGCAGAGTAGAGAGCTCTTCCTTTCTAATCATCGTCATTGTGTTCCTTAGGACATTAGATGCTCTCAACATTTATTCTTCCCAGTCTGATTTTTAACCAGAAAGGCGATTATGAAGCAATCTTGTTTTGGCATCTTATTGGAATACCCATCAGGTGTTTTTAAGATAGCATTGTTGTTATCTTTCAAATACAGGGAACTAGGACTGGAGAGGTAGCTCAGTGGGGAAGAGTCCTTAGTGCACAACTCTGTGGATCTGAGTTCAATCCCCAGTGCCTCCCTGTGATGGTTTGTCTGTACTATGTCCCATATATAATCATGTATTTGAGTACTTAATCCCCATCTGGTGGCACAATTCATAAAGGTTGTAGAACCTTTAGAAGGTGGAGTCTTGCTGAAGAGAGTGGGTGACTGGAATGTGGGTTCTTGAGATATTATTACCTCACCCCAAGTACAGTTCATTTTTGCTCTTCCTCCTTGTTGAGATGATGAGACATGGTCTTCCTGGTCTGGCCTGCCATGCCTTCTCTGACACAATGAAATTATAAGCCAAATTAAACCACTTTCTTTCTAAAAAGCTGCTTCTGTTCAGGTATTTTGTCCCAGCAACAACAACAAAAAAATGACGCATATGTGAAAGACTAAGGATGACATCATATGCCTGTAACCCCAGTGAGCATGTGGGCAGAGGCAGGAGGCAGCACGTGGATTAGCTGTCCAAATCACAGTGAGCTCTGGGTTCAATGAAAAACTGTCTCAAGAAACAGGATGGAGCTGGGCGTGGTGGCGCACGACTTTAATCCCAGCACTCGGAGGCAGAGGTGGGAGGATTTGCGTGAGTTCAAGGCCACCCTGAGACTCCATAGTGAATTCCAGGTCAGCCTGGGCTAGAGTGAGACCCTACCTCGAAAAACCAACCAACCAACCAAACAAACAAACAATCAAACAAAAAGAAACAGGATGGAAGAGCAATGTAGGAAAACACATGATGCCATCCTCTGGTCCTCTCTGGCATGTGCATCGAGTTTACCTATGTGCCTGCACTATATACCCTCACACCACATATACTAAGCATACTCAAAAATATGCAAGGAACTTAATTTTGGGTGGTTATCAGCTTTCAGCCTCAGACACAAATCCAACACAAAAGAAATATGACACTTAATTTTGCATTATATATTTATGTATATGCCTTAAGACTAGCATACAGTCATTAAATTTGCCATAAGTTAATGAAGAGTAATGTTAACATTGTAAAGGCATAAGTAGTAGGTAATATAGTAAACTTTGGGCATTCGTTTTATGTTTAATTGTGAAAACAATCTGTGCTTGGCCTATCAGAGTTTAGGAAGTGAAATCTCGTGTTTTTGTTTTTTCCGTTAGGGATCTTGACTTCCTGCAAGTCTATGTGTTAACCTGTCATTTCCATTATTGCTCTAAAGGATCTATTGTCCTAATTAAATCTTTATATATATATATATATATATATATATATATATATATATATATATATATATGTATTTGTGTTACAAGACAAGGAGTCTCTACATTAAATATGAAATGTAAAATGATATTTTGGGGGCTAGGCAGCAGGTAGATATGAAAGCTAGATGATGGAGTTAATATTGAAGGCTGAAAATGTATACCCTCTATGATGTGATTATGAAAATATTGGAAAAACTGTAGCTCATAATGCTGTGGAAGAGTTTTTGCATTTTTATCTTTCTCTGTGTGTATATTCATGAGTGTGGGTGTTCATGTGCCATGACACAAGTGAGGAGGTCAGCAGAGACCGTTGCTGCATTTGACAGAGCAGCTGGCCCCCGAGCTTTTGGGAGTTCTCTTGTCTCTTTCTTGTCTTTCCGTAGGAGAAGTGGGTTGGCAGGTGCTTGAATCACATCTGGCTTTACTTTCTGTATACCTCCACCCAGGTCCTCGCCCTTGCAGAGCAAGCGCTTTATCCACTGAGCCACATCCCAGCTCTGATTTTTGTGTCTAGGCTAGCATCTATGCAGAATATTTAAAGCAGCAGCTTACTTTCATCATTCGCTTATAATACAGTGTCAGAGTAAGGTAAGATATAGGAAGATGTCAGGCAGAATTTGAACTTTATATACTGGAAAATGAAACTTTTTTTCTCATCTCTCATTTCTTTCTCAGGTAAAGGATCCTCAAAGTATAACACACCATGGAGCCAATGACTGAAAGAGTGTTGTGCTTACAAAAAGGTACATTCTGGACTCTGGGACATTCTCTCAAATCAACAAAAAGGCTTCTAGGAATCTTGATGAAAGATGTGTTGGAGGCAGACCTTTTGATAGCCTACAGAGACCTATCAGAAGCAGTTCTTTGGATGGGTTGAGAGAAAGGAAAATGTCTAGGCAGGCATTGTGGGTGTAGCTTTGGGGTCAATGTGAATGCAAATTGGATGCATTAGAAGCTCAAATATGTGTGTGGAAATATACTCGTAAAGGAGCCTGTATTTGGACAGAAAGAGAATGAGATAATTGAACTACATTTGTCTTTGCAAGTTATCACAGACAACAAGAAGGATGGGAATGATTTTCAAAGAGATTGTCTCTCAATCTCCTGGAAGCAACTGTTAGGAAGCAGCCTTGCCTTCCTTCTTCAAGCTCTTTGCTTCCTCTGTCAAGATACAGAGTTATCACAGCCCTAGAGGATCCTAGCGTCACAAGGGGAAAAAAAAGGGTTCTTGATTGTAGAATCAATTAATCTCTAATGAGGGAGAGTCACTGAGGGCTGCTATGTAAAAAAAATTCATTTTGCTAAAGCACTGAAAATATCAGGTTAAATTGGCTACGGTAGCTGACTTTACCTAACTAATGTATTGTTCTGTTTATTCAAACTATCTAACATGTTCTCCTTATTACACATATCCATCATTCAAAAATGAGTCTAAATGCCACCTTCATCAGATCTCCTCCTGAATTTCCCCATCTCAGTTAATATCTTCCTTCACTGCAATCCCCAAGCTATTTGTCTTGTTGTAATTAGTTCTGTCCATGGAAGTACTCGCCATTAAATTATGAGCATCTTTGGGCAGGAACTCTATCTTAATCACTTTGTACCCTCTAGAATGTCAAACATAGTATCACACAAACAGTAGGTGCTCAGTAAATGTCTTTTACATTAAACTGAATGAAATCGAATTCATATATCTGAATGATTAATATATTTCTTTCATTCAAGATCTTAGGGCTGGTATGAGAGAAAGAAATCTATTACTTCAGTCCGAATCTTGGCAGATTAGAGTGGAATAAAAATGTGTCCTGGATAAAATGAAAATGCATTGTTTTACATAAGATATAGCAATTTTGAGAAATGCATTGATTTAATGTTCTAAGTCCCGTGAAAAATCTGTTGGTTTAAGCTAACTGCCATTAGTTTCAATTAAAATGTATCGATTTGTGTAAATGTTGGTTAGGATAAATGTTGCCTGACTTTCAGGGGGGAAAACATTTGCTTAAGCTCGCCTTGAAGTGCAGAGAAGCAATGTAGGGAAATGGGTTGGGGTAGAGATTGCAGCAGTCTATTCAGCTAGCAGGCAGGTGGAATTTCTCTAGTTTCCCTTATCCTGCTCCGCTTGGAGAGGGCAAGAGAGGGTGTCTAATTAGTGGGTCACTCTCCTTTGACTTTATATTAACTAAAATCCATATGCAAGTAAAATAGTATTGAAAGAAAAGTTTGCTTAAATTAAAATGCTTCTGTGGAGGCCCAAGTAGGTCAATTCCATTAATTTATTTAAAAAGTAAAAGAATTCAGTTACCTGAGTTCATAATGACAGAAAAGATAGGCTTGGTTGGGGGACTAAATCTTTCACTTTTTGAGAAATGGTTTCATACTTTCATTATGTTGAATAAGTGAATCAGCCCATTTTCTGTATGTGCTCATAAGAGTGAAATATTTACAATGTCGTATGGTTCAACCTAATAGATATGTCCTAAGTGTCAATACACAAAGAAATAAATTATTATTTATTCTATTTGATATTTTAGTTATAATTATTTGTTACTCTTCCTGGTCTTGGGCAGAGAAAACACACACACTCACAAACACATGTATAAGTTTATAAAACTTAATACACATACTTCTATTTGTCTGCTCTCTCTCTACTCACCTATCATCTCTCCACCCACCTACCCACCTGTCTGTGGAGCAATGATGTAATATATTTGCATTTTCAATCCTAAAGAGATGAGGACAGGCACTTAGTCACATTTGGAGAAGAGAGGGCCAAAAAAAAAAAAATAGGCAGGAGAATAAATGATACCAGATAAGATGAGAACTAAAGGAACAGAATGAAAGGAGACTTTCAATTAATTTATATAATGTAACCATTTAAGTTCTTTTCATTTTAGAAGCAAATATCCCTTCTTCCCATGTGTTTTTAATGACTAGAAGGAACCAGATGTTTTGGCTAGAAATGCTGTGTAAACCATACATAAATTAAGCCAGTGCATAGCAGGAAAGTTTCCTTGTTAAGGACACAGAAAAGTAGATGCTAAGGAAAATGAAGGGAAGTGATAGGAAGGTAGACAACGTCTGAATAAGTAGTGGTAGAAAGTGGAAGGGCGGCAAGTGCACAAATCTGTGGAGACACAAGTTCATTCCGATGGAAGGAATGCCAACTGTGGGGAATGAAACTGTTATGAATGCTAGAGCAGAGCACTTCAAGAACTACATAGGAGAGGAAAAAAATTAAGGGAACCATGCATCAGACCCATTTCTTCCTTTTTTATTTATGCTAATGAAATGATGAAATATAGTTCTTATTTTTGTTTGTTTCCATTTAATTATGTAGACTACTATGCTTGTAAGTACTTAAAATTCAAAGAGTGATAACCCAAGTGATTTGAAATATCAAAGTGGTTCATTAGGCACAAAAATTAATTCCATAGTTATTTGATAACAATCCCTCCATCCAGGAGACTGAGCTTGTACCACTATGTATCCTGAGTCCATATCATTACAGAGTGGAGGAGGTGTCCGAACTGTCTTGGTCTGTGGTTCACGTGTACATGCCAGGACATACATGTAGAGGTCAGAGAACACTTCAGCTATTAGTCCTCAGCTTCCTCCTTGTTGGAGCCAGGGTCTTTTGTCAGTCACCACAATGTTTGCCTGGCTAGCTGACAAAAGAGCTTTGTTTCTGTTGTTAATTTCTGGGTGACATAAGAAAATTACTTAAATTGTTGGAAGTTTTGGCCCCCTTCAACAAAAACACACAAAGAAAAAAAACTGGCTACCTCTTGTATAATTCATAACCCCCTACCCCATGGACTGGTCCAGCAAGCCCACTGAGGAGGGACCCCAGTAGGTTGGGGGACAGGGAGGAGGGAAATGGGTGTACCATCATGAGACTTGCTCATGCAATGTATCTAATTATTGATAATAAATATGAAAAATTGAACTTAATAAAATCAGAGATGACAAAAATAGTCCTTTCTTTTGTCTAGTGATTATTCAGATGAAATAAGATAGAGTGAAATGTTTATAATAAGCTTGAAAGGAAGACCCCTGAATGGCTATAAGAAACAGGTGTGCATTCAGCTTCAAATGCATCCTATTTAATCCCAGGACTTTTTATGAGATACAGACCTTATCTTCATTTTTGAAGAAATAATGCTCAGCTGTCAGAAATTAAACAATTTGTCCCAATGTAAGATAGGTATGTAACAAATATTTTATGAATCAATTGATGAAGTGCTCCCTAGACCTCTCCTGTGGCATTCTACACATTTAATTATTAAAATGAGTGGAATATGAAATGTGGGGGGGAGCTATGCTAAATAGGAAAAGTCTGAACTATAAAATAATTGGTGAATATGAAGTCATTCAACTCCCCCTGCCAACTTATAAGTTCTGTTACTCGGTTAAATTTATAGTTTACAGAATTATAAGAGTGAGATGAAAATTGAGTTTTATTATTTTCCCTTACTTATGAATATTTGGCATAATTTATCCACTCTTTCAATAAAACAAATATAATTGGAGTGAGGTGCTAGGTAAATGGAATTTAATGGTTGACTAAGATAGATATTGCCTTCTTTGAGTTTCCTGAATAGTCAAAAACATGGATATAATCCAAATCATTACAAAATTCCTATGAGCAGATCACCATCATAAGTACCAACCTGCTAAGAAAGCCTGCAAGAGGAGACAGTGCCTTGATGAGAGAGAGAAAACTTTCGAATGTGATGTAGGGCATGATGAGAGAAGGGGACAGTGTCTGTGGGGAAGAAGAACATAGAGAATGATCTGTTGGCAGGAGAAAGAGGTTGTACACAGCCTGGGAAGTCAACGGAATGTCTCTTCCTCAAGGTGAGCCTAGAACAAATCAGGAGAAGTAGAGACAGCAAGTGCCCATCACAATGTGCGCTTTCCTGCTGTGCTTCACTCTATTGATGACTGGCTAAGGGGTGAACTACCCTGATTTCCTAAAGCCAACACAGCCTTCTTCCTCTTTCCCTACTTAAACCTGAAAACAACCACTGGATTGAATGGAGCAGAAGCAGGGAATATTTCTTCTCAGCATTACCATGACCAAGAGTAGAAAGGAAAGAGATGGACCAAAAGAACAAATCTCTATTGATAACAATTCATGTCAGAAACTCTACCCAGGTGGAGCTGTGGAGAAGAAGCTTTCACCTATTCACTGGCCCAATGCCCAGGAGTGGCCCAGACTCAGCATAGAGGAGCCCTGGCAGTGAAACACGTTCCACACTGGATAAGGAATCTTTGCTCCAAAGCTAGAAGAGGTCTGGGGACATGGTTCAATGGATGAAAGTGCTTGTTATAAACCTAAATACCAGTGTGTAGATCACTACAACCCACATCAACAACATGGTGGGAGCTGGAGAGATGGTTCAACAGTTAATGAGCTTCCCTGCAAAGCCCAATGACCCGGGGTCAGTTCCCCGTTCCCATATAAAGGCAGATGCACAAAGGGATACATGAATCTAGAGTTCACTTGCAGTGGCTGGAGACCCTGGCACACCCATACACTCCATCTCTCTTCTCTCTATCTCTCAGTGTTTGTAAATACATAAATTAAAATATATTTATATTTTTAAAAATCCACATGGTTGTGCATGAATTTGTAAACCAAATTCACCTATGACAAGGGACATGGAAGGCAGAGTTAGGAGAATCCCAAAGCACGTGGACCATCTAGGCTGACATCTAGGCAAACTCCAACAAGGTAGAAGTGGAGGACCCACACCTCCAGCAAGTCTGACTTTCACACCTGCACTGTGGCACACACACACACACACACACACACACACACACACACACACACACACACACACAGAGAGAGAGAGAGAGAGAGAGAGAGAGAGAGAGAGAGAGAGAGAGAGAGAGAGAGCTAGAAAGAGAGAGAGGGAGAGAGAGACAGAGAGAGAGCTAGAAGAAAATTCTTTCAAGTAAAGGAAAAATATATATTCAGAGAACATTAGGTTGTTCTTGTGACTTAAAATAAGTTTACCTTAAGAAAAACAATGGATTAAATAATTTAAGAAGCATAGGATGAGTGGCTTTGTAGGCTAGTTCTTGCTGCTGAAATGACTAAGTATTGAAGAAGGAAGCTAGCAAGTTAATTGTAAATTTAAAAAAAATAGTTTTTAAGAGAGAGAAAGCATAGGAGGGCTTCCCTCCATTGCAACCAAACTCCAGATGCAGCTGCCACTTTGTGCTTTTGGCTTTACATAGGTTCTTGGTAATTGAATTCCAGTTGTCAGGGAGACATGGGCCTGAGAACTATTTAGTATATAGAAAGGTCAGGAGTTCTTAATGGAGAATAATGAATACATTGATGATCCTTTATGTTGTGGAGAATGACAGATACTGGTTTCAGAAAACTGAAAGGGAACCAGGTTAGGGAAAAGATGTTTATAAGTCAGTTCAGACCTACAGAATGTTAGTTGCCTTTTGGCTTGGCCAAATATTTGCACCCATATAATTTTTTTAATTAATTTGTTCTCTAGATTTAGTTTAGCCATCTCGTGTACACTAGTGTAAACTGTTTTTCCCGACTTTTCCTGTCAAATCTTAATTACAAATTCTGTAACGGTGGAAAGTAAATCATTATGACTTCAGTGCACATATAACTACCTCAATTACTCTTAAATTTATTCATAGTTAGTTTTAGAATTTTGAAAGAAGATTTTTTATTGTGCTTTATTTCTTGATTGTGTTTCTCTGAAATAATTTCTGTGTTATAGGAATAGGTCTTGACATATTAGTGTGGAATCCAGGGCAATCTTTAAGTCTAGGTAGAAGTTTTTCTTACACTCTCAGGTACTTATGAGTCATTAAAAATACAGAGAAGGTATTCAGTACATTTTTCCTGGAAAGTAAAACCTGTTTCTTTCAGGAGTTTACATACAACATGATTTTTGGATAATTGTCATTGTTATTTCTCTGGCTTGAATATACTTTATACTGAAGTTCCTCTCAAGATAGTGGCCAGAAAAACAGACTAAAGATTTTCCTAAAAGTATATAGCACACTGGGCGTGGATCTTCCTTATTTGGGGTGCTAAACTGTCATAAATGTAAAGCAAAACCTTTCATATTAACTCTATTCAAAAGCAGATACTTTGACCTTTTTTCTTGCACCCCTTTCCTAAATAGATAAAATTAACTGCCATTAGTATTAACTCTACAATTTTGACAAAGTAATATTCCTTCTTGAATTTAAAAATATTTCCATGTCTCTAGAAAGTATCATCATGGCTCTTTCCAGAAAGATCTTCCAATTCTACCACAGAAACAATTCTTGCTTTTATATAAATTTATTTTTTAATTTCCCCCTCCTATTAAATTTCAGATAAATCAAAGTTTTGTATCTGTTCCTTGTTCATACTAAGCCCCCGTTTATTGAATGATTATGCCATGATTGGTCTATTTTTTCACTAGTTGATGATATTTAGGCTAATTTCCACTATTTTAAATTTTTTAGGAATTTTGTGCTAAAGTCTTTGGATATATTTATGAATATATAAAGGTGGCACTGCTGATTAGCTTGGGAAATATGCTGAACGTATAAGAAATATGATATTTTCATTATTTTTAGATAATTAATTTTAAGCAAATGTAGGATATACTGGGTTTTATGGATCTTCATTCATATATGTCATTATAATTTGCTAGCATTCTTTCCTTCTCTCTACTACTTTATCCTATACTGCCTCTCCTCATCCAGCTGGTTTCCTTTTTCCCCTAATCACATCCACCATCTACTTTCTTACATCATGTAGCCTATTATGCTTTCTTTTTCCTACCTCCTTTATTATATCTCTCTCCCCTCTTGTGATCCCTTCCTAGTTTTGTAACTTACACATACACACACACACACACACACACACACACACACACACACACACACACCCCACATATGAAAGAAAAGACGTTGTGTTGGCCTTTCTGAGCCTGACTTATCTCAGCTAACATTATAAAGTGTATTTGCATCCAATTCCTTGCAAATGTTATGATTTCATTTGGCCTTGTTGCTTATTATAATTCTTTGTGTACGATCACACATTCTTTACCTCTTTATATGTTGATGGATTTCTAGGTTGGTTCCATTTCCTGGCTGTGAAGAATAGTGCAGCAATAAACAAATATATCCGTGTAGTATGTTGCATTAAAGTGCTTTGATAATATGAAAATACACTCAAAAGTGACGTATCTGGGTATTATTATAGTTTAGTTTTCAGTTTTAGTGACCTCCACACTGACTTCTACAGCAGTTATACCCATTTACTTCCCATTTTACATCACCAGGACATGTTGCCATTTGTATTCTTTCTTTTTCTTTTTTTAATTTCTCAAGTTAGTGTTTCTATCTAGACCAGGCTGACCTGGAATTCACCATGTAGACTCATGGCGGCCTTAAGTTAAACTCATGGCAATCCTCCTACCTCTGAGTACAGAGACTAAGTACTGCCATTTGTATTCTTGACAATAGCCATTCTGAGTTGGATGAGGTAGAAAATATTAATTTGTATTTTGCTGATGGCTAAGCAAGTTGAAGCCTTTTTTCAAGTAGTTATCAGCCATTTTTACTTCTTTTGATAACTGTCTATTTAGTTTATTAGCCCAATTGTTGATGGGATGATATTTTGGATATTTAAATTTCACAGATCTTTATTTATGTTATGGACGAAAAATATTTCCCCATCCTGTAGGATGTCTCTTCCCTTCTGTGGTGAACAAAATCTTTTTAATTTCATGTAATGCTATTTGTCAATTCTTGGACTGTGCTAATGGAGTCATTTCCAGAATATCTTCAGACATATCTGCATCTTCAAGTGTTTATCTTATGTTTTCCTTTACACTTACAAAGTTTCAATTCTCATATTAAGGTTTTTTTTTATCTTCTTTGAATGGATTTTCAGGCAGGATGAGAGATAAGGATCTAGTTTCTTTTTTCTATGTGTGAAAATCCAGCCCAGCAGCATTTGATATTGAATTTGTATTTTCTCTAATTTATATTTTTGACAGTATTTCTGAACAGTAGGTAACTTTAGCTGTGTGAATTTATTTCAAAGTACTCTGTTCTCTTCCACTGGTCTATATGTCTCTCTGTGTCTTTCCTTCCCCTGTATGACATGCTACTGTTGTTACTATGGCTCTTAATATAATTTGACACCAGGTATTATGGTACCACTAGAATTGTTCTTTATTTCAAAGATTTGCTTTTGGCTAGTAAAGGTATTTTGTGCCTCTTTATAAATTTTAAGATTTTTTCCCTAGTTTTGTGAAAATGTTATTGATACTTTGATGAGGATTGTATTGAATCTGTAGATAATTTTCAATACTGCAGCCACTTGTACAATATTTACTCTGTCAACCCATGGAAAGTCTTTCTGTCTTCCAGTGTTTTTTTTTTTCTTTTTTTAATATTTTATTTATTTATTTGAGAGAGAGTGTGTGAGAGAAAGAGATTGAGAGGCAGACAGAGATAGAATATGGGTGCACCAGGGCCTCCAAGCCACTGCAAGTGAACTCCAGACACATGCGCCCTCTTGTGCATCTGGCTGTATATGGGCACTGGGGAATCGAACTCTGGTCCTTCTGCATTGCAGGCAAATGCCTTAATCTCTAAGCCATCTCTTCAGCCCTTTTTTTTCAAGTTCTTCAATTTCTTAACGTTTTCATTGTAGAGGTCTTTATGTCCTTGGTTGGATTTATTACTAGCTATTTTTAAGCTGTGTATGAATTTATTCCAGATTTCTTTCTCAGTAAGTTTATAATTGGTATTTAGGAATGTTACTGATTTTTGAATTTTGATTTAGTATCCTGCTATTTTGATGAAAGTATAAATCTGGTCTAAAGTTTTCGGGTAGAGTCATTGGCATTTTTTAAAATATAACATCATCTACAATGAGGATAAGCTGATTTTTTTCCCTTTCTGTTTTTTTCCTTTTATTTCATTCTTTTGTGCCATTTCTGTAGTTGACTTCAAGCATTATATTGAATAAGGGTAGAAAGAACAGCTTTGTCTCATACCATATTTTCAAAGAAATGCTTTCACTTTTTCCCATTTAATATGTTGATTACAGATTTGTCATATATAACCTTTATTATGTTGAAGATGTTTCCTCTGTTCCTAGTTTTTTCAGAACTTTTATTATGAAGGAATATTGAATTTTGTCAAATGATTGCTCAGCATTTATTTTTTATTTACTTATTTTTAACATTTTTATTGACTTAAAATTATATATTAACACAATGTGCTCAGTATCATAAGTTATTAGATAAAGCCATTGAAACCAGGATGACATTCTCTTGAGATAATCATGTGATTTCTGTTCTTAAATCTCTTTATGTGCTGAATTATATTAATTGATCTGCAAATGATTAAACAACCTTACATTCTTGGAATAAAACCAACTTGGTCATGGTGTATGATCTCAATGTTTTCTCAAATTCTATTAGTCAGAAATTTTATTGAGAAAATTTGCATCCATTTTCATTCAGGAAATTGGTCTATAATTTTTCTTTGTTGTGGCTGTGTCTTAATTTTGTTTCAGTATCAGAGTAATTCTGGCTTCATAGGATACATTTGATACTGTCCCTTTCCTGCCCTTTTTATGATACAATTCAAAAAGTATTGGGGTTAGCTCTTTCTTAAGGGTTTGCTAGGATTTCGTAATAAACCCATCTGGTATTAGATTTTTCTCCATTAAGGCACTTTTTGTCCCTTCTTCAATTGAGTTTGTTGTTGAGTCTGTACAAGCTGTTTATATCCTTGTACTAGTTACGTTCTCACTGCTGAGAGAAAATACCAAGCCAGAAGCAGCTTATGGAATGAAAAGTATTTATTTGGCTTACAAGTTTCAATGTTAAGTTTCATCCTGGTGGGGAAGGTATGACAGATAGGATCAGGAAGCCTCTATAAAACCTCAGAAGAGTCAAGAAGCGTAGATTGAACAAGATTGAAGCCAGCCTATCTCAAGGCCCACCCGAAGTGATATACTTCCGTCCTCAAGGGTTCATTTCTTATTT
Source organism: Zapus hudsonius (assembly GCA_004024765.1). Taxonomy (NCBI): domain Eukaryota; kingdom Metazoa; phylum Chordata; class Mammalia; order Rodentia; family Dipodidae; genus Zapus; species Zapus hudsonius. The sequence goes on along the minus strand of PVHP010001227.1, from coordinate 68,980 downwards.
ATTTATATTTTTATTAATAAGTAGAAACATATATACAAGTCTTTTCTTAGTACCCCCATTTTCCTCATCCCTGCCTCTATTCGACTGAAGAATCCATCAATGGGATTGCTGGAATGCTCCATGGGATGGAGGGCTATGAGTTGTGCAAGCAGAAGACTGTATTTTTTTGTTGTTGTTGTTAATTTTTGTTAACAATAAAATGTTATTAGGGGGAGGCAGCTCTATTTCATTTGATGTCAATTTGCAATGTCATAGTTTGTGTCTTCAGAGAGAGCAGAAGAGTAACATAATGGTTTTATATGATATAATTTAATTAATGGAGTGACATCTCAACATTTTCAGCATAATATACTATTTAGAAGTAGTTCACAGGCCTCACTCACAATCAAGGGGCAGACATTAAATGAGGGTATAAATTCCAGGAGAATGGGAAGATGTTGATCATCTTAAAGTCTGACTTCCTTCACATTCAATATTAGTTTAATGTGGACACTAAAAATCCTTTTTAAATCAATGCTCTTTTTTTTTTTTTTGCGAGAAGAGTAACTCTTTTCCAAAAGAAAACTAAATAAGTTTGAGGAAAAACTATTTACCATGAATTTAAATTAGGAAGATTATTTCCCAGGAAATTCTTTCATTGTATTAATCTATGAAATTATCTGTTAATCTTCCATCTCTTAATCTATCACTTATCATTTACCTATCATCTGTCCATTTTCATCTACTCTCTCTGTAGTCCATCTATATATATGTATATCTACATCTATGTATCTATCTCTATTGATCTATTTATATTTGATCTATCATCTGTCTATCATCTATACACTTATCATCTATTATTTTTTTCTACCCTTAGTCCCATATGTATTGTTGTAAAATGACCTCTAATGCTTCTTTCTCTAGTTTACAGGCACTTTTCTTCTTCAAGTGATATGTATGTGGATTTAAATTCTGATTTTTTGTCACTTGCTGTGTTTTATAGTCTAGGGTAGATTATTTAATCTTTTTAAACTTCAGCTATCTCCTTGGTAAAGTGAGAATCACACTATTTGCTTCACATGCTTTTTAAGAAATTCAAATGTAATTATATACAAATTGCCTGGCTAACAGAACATCCTACCCAAATGCTGTTTTCCCTGTAATCTTCTCCTTTACTTTTTCTACATCCTACATCATTCTTTTGACACTCAGTATTTATATGAGTCTGCACAGTTCATTTTGGAGTGTGTATGTGTACATATATCTGGGAGATGTATGGGCGTGGTGATTACACATTGCATTCTGTTGGGTGAGAATGTGAAGTTGACTTTTCCAGCTGTGGTGATGGATTTGTAGTGATCCATCCACATTCTCTTTCCAACTCTCTGGAATGAATCGCAGCACATCTGCCAGATGACTGGTATGTTACACTTATCCCATCTGAACACTTTGTTACAGAATTCTTTCTGTCCTGCCTACTCTTATTATTCTGAGCCCTGTTATATTCTAATCCTTCAGCTGCTTTCTTTCCTACACTTCTTATAGTCACTGGGAGCTCTCCAGAGAGGCAAATGTTCAGGGTCCTGGTTCATAGTTTTAGGTAGCAGATGGCTTTTTGTGATACCTGCCAAAGAAGTTTTAATTATGTGAACTTCTCATTATACAATTCCAGTGGGGAAAAGTATATTCTTTAAGAAACATTGTAGCACTTAGTTTTTAAAGTCCACTTCTCTAAAATGAATTTGAAGTGACATTTTTCTGCCCCCAAATATAACGTGTGTGAATTTTCTCTAAAACTACTTGAAAAGTATCATTGCATAAAGACATAGGTTCTCCTTTGTGATTTTGTGACATCAAGTGACAAAAATAAGTTATAGAATGTTGGATTCTGAATATAGGTTTTATCACACAGTAGTTGGGACCATAAACAGTCATTTTACTATCCTATCCCAAGTTTATTATTCCTTGACTGAGGGTATATGGGTATGATTTTTATTCCCATCAACTCCACAATCCTATACTTTTGGAAAATAATTTGTGTTTTTATTTATCCATTTCTATTCATAAGTTATATTATTCATATTTACTAAAACTTTCATTTTTCTCTTTCTTCATTTCTATACTTGTGGATGTGATTTGGGGACAGAATGTGTCTTTGAAATTCTCATTGGATATTTTTATGCCCATAAATTTATGCTGACCAGAGGATAGAGAAGGACAGGGATTTCTAATTTAGAACAGAAAATTAAGGTCTCTTTTTAGTCAGAATTATATTAAAGAGAATAGACTCTTTGTTATAAATGCCAAATATACAAAGCAAGATATCAGAATCAGTCAGCAAGAATATCAAGACCCTGTGCTAATTCAACAAATAACTTTAAAAAGAAGCAAATTTAAACTTTTAGCAAAATTTAAAAAATCTATGGAAAATAATTTCATGACAGAGCCCAAGAAAAAAAGTCATAAGTAGCTTGCTCACAACTACAGAGTTAGCAATTGGGGAAGACTAGGGATATATTTTCACATTCAAGTTGTAGACATTTGCATTTTGCTTCACTTAATCCAAACACATCTAGTCCCTGACCTCTATCTAAATCCGAGTTGGAGATCCTTCCTGAATGTGTAGAATATTAAGGGATAAGAAATATGGCCAGCAGATGCCCATCAGTGTTTTCAGCACTGAGTACAGAACACATCTGACAAGGCTGCTATCCAGTCATTCAAGTGTGGCTAAAGGGACTCATTTCTGACCTGAAGTCTGTTCCATGCTGACTGCAAACACAGTTTGTCTTCTTGGGGCAGCAGGGCCACCCGTGGAGCCTGTCACTTATCAGTTGGGAGAGGCACAGCTACTTTGTCTTCAATGTTGCATCAATTCCTTAATCAAATTTATCTTCCTCACTTCTGGGACACTCTGTGGTCACACTGTCCTGAAGTGTGGCAGTGGGATCTCTGCCTTCTTTCTCTGTAAGCAGCAGTTGATCCCTTCTTCCCAGGAACACTGGCTCCCAAGCAACCTTCTTCTTGAGTGACCTCATTCCACAGAAAAAGGACAAGAAACACACATGGGAAGTGATTTGCTCAAGGACACACCTGCTGAGCCACGTTTCATGGCTCCATGCTGTATCAGTGTGTTCCCAGAGTTGAGATTCACTGTGATCATTTCCATGTACAGCCTACTACAGTTGGCTAACAGTGACTTTCTTAGCTCATTGTTATCACTGGCCCTTACGTGATGCACTTGATAAATGAACACTTAATAAAGTACCTGATTATCATTAAAAATGTTGTCATTTTATGCCCATTGTGTTCAAAGTACTCATCTCCTATGGAAAGAGTCACTTTCATATGTCTGACTAATATTTTTCTTCTCTTCAGATAGTCTTGCAAGTTCAATACTACAATTGGACCCTGATGCTGACAGTGACTCTGACAGCAGCTCCTACCAACCTATAGGCACCCAAAAATATGTGAGGCTTTAGGTATGCTACCTAGACATCTAAACACTGAATATGTAGAAAGACTCAACCATAGGTACTAAAGATGCTTGCTCTTTCTGTTGGAATTGAAAGGGAGTTTGGGTTTATGACTGAGCCTTCAGAATGATTGTACTGTGTGTCTGCTATAAGACTACATGTGGAAAATGCAGAGTGTATAGGTCCATAGACTATTATTTTTGAAAAATTGAATTGAATCAGTGTCTTCTCTTTTAGCTCTGACTTCACTTGACTCTGAATTATACAGAATCTGTGAGTGGGCAACATTCATGTGTTTCAAATTTAGACCATTTTGTTCCAAGTTCCAAGCCCCCAGACACTGCAAGACACACGATAGCAGGTTTCCAGAAACCTGAGTTATGGATGGTGTTAGCAACATCCCCAACAGCTCTAACTTGATGATGACATCAGGGTCCTCTCACTTGGATTCTCTCTATTTTAAGTAATTCCTGAAGCCCTTGGTTCCCAGGAAGATATTTCTCCATTGCTCCAGGAGACAGGCTTCTAAGTGTTTCCCAGAGGGTGGAGAAGGTGATTTGAAGGAAGTCGGACTCTGTCAGATAAGTGAAAACTTATAAATACCTGACTTGGAACCAGAGAGAAAAAGGTTTTCAAATCAAAATGCTAAATTAAGAAGCTTAATTTTGGCGCTTCGGCTGTCAGGATTGTTTATGGAGGGTATATGCTCACAGTTCTCCTGCATCCACAGGCGAGCAGGAAGGGAACCCGATGAGATGGCTCCAAGGGGAGGAAGGACGGTCTCACTCCACTGGATCTCTGCAGAAAGCACATGAGGAGCAAGCGCCATGTGTTGTCTGTCCTTTTCTTGCTGGTTGGCAGCTATCTGCAGCATACTGAATTTAGCCCCTCTCTCATCTCCTCAGAAAGACAGAGAGAATGCATTTGTGTGTATGTGTGTGACTTTTCCTGATTTTACTAAAAGTATAATAGTAAAAAGGGAACACATTTTCAAATGGAAGGAGAAAGACTTCAGGACACTGACGAGTCCCAGGCTAGGGCCATAATCTCATATTCTAACAGTCCTTACTGGGAAAATATTTACTCTTTCTGGAACATACATTCTTAGCTAGAGATAAGAATCAGATCTTTTCTGTGGCCTCCATAATTTTCTCTGCTTTCAGAAGCTCATTAGTCTATGCTTATAATATTAAATATATTCTCAGAACATTTCAATATATTCATGTACTGAAGTCCTAAAATTCAGGGTTGGAATTGAGCCTGGTGATTTCACCTTTGGAAATTTACATCAAAAAGTAATGAGATATTTGCAAAAGGCTTTTTCTTTTAGAAAATTTGTTTCAGCATTAATTATTTGCAATGGAAAGATTGGAACTAACTCTATAATAAAAAAGCGATTGAGAACACAAATCATGGTGTATCCACATGAACTTTTATTATTGTTGTTGAAATACTTAATGGCATAGAACACATTCAAGGTGAATTCCCAGTGATAATGTATATCTTAAAAACATAAGTCAATATCTCAACTTTTTAAAAGATAAAAATGAGTATATGTAAAGGGATAAAATGAAATTTCGAGACCCCCATTTCAAAATTTCAAGTGTTCATTTTTGCTATAAATAGGTTTTGTATCTTTTGATTATTTTTGTAATCTATATTTTAAGTGCTTTTGTAATGAAAGTTATTGTTGTGATTGGAACGTCAACTCACCCCATAGGCTGGGTTTGAACACTTGGTGTCCAGCTGGTGGAGCTATTTTAGATTGTGCTTATTACTATTTTTCTCAAACAACATGCAGTACTGATAAGGGCATTTCTTTAGACCTGACTGACAATGGCATATATATTCAAGTATATATATGACATATTCATGTACACATATAAATACATTTACATATATATATGATCTACATATGTACATATATATTTATGATCTATATGTATATATAAATGATATCCAAAATAACTATACTAATATAACAAATGAAGTATATATGATCTAACACACAAAGATTTCTAAACCTCTGGCCTTATTCCCACCAAATTCAAATTTTAAGACAACGATAGCTTCCTGAATAAAACTGAACAAAAATAATTTGGTTTCATAAAGCTTGGTAAATAAGATGTCCATTCTTATATAGATTTATGTGGAAGTCTAACTACATGCACCATCATAGTAACTGAAAAGCTTTCTATTAAACACTTTAACAATTTAACTAAAAAGGTAACTCCATGCCACGGAATTTGAGCAGCCCTGTCCCTATCCCACCACCCTCAGCTTAGACAGAATGTCCTGGTGATATGTCACTTCCACTTATGGACAGGACTGTGCCTTGATCGTGTTTGCTGGTATTTGTCTGCAGGACCCAAGTCACAGCCTAACTGATGTCTTGAATGATCACCAAATCACAAAACTTCCTTGTAACTCCAGAGAAGGTTCTCAGTACAGTAAGGAGTTTGTGAGTTTTGATCATCTGGGTGAAAATTCTGGCAGCAATTTTCTTGACCTTAGAGTTCATATGAGGTCTGTCAGCAGGAGGCATTTCGTGAGATTGGAACCACCATGCTAGGTAAACCGTGAGTATTCCCTTTGGTTTCCCTTCCTTAATATTTTTGGGAAGGTAATGCTGTGCTATTGATCATCTTTCATGGTCAAATGTTTACTTATTACAAATTAGAATCCAATGTACTGAGCACTGAGTTTTTATGATCTTAAATGTAATAGGAAAAAGTGAGTTAAAGTGATTACATTGAATAAGTAAAGTTTAATATTTGTAAGGTCTCTAGAAGCACAGAAACTGTTCAATCTGATTTTGTCAGCATGGTTCCAAATATGAGAGTTCTGTTCAAGGATATGAATATTTCAGAAAGCATTTATTAATTTTACTTTGTAGAAGCATGTGTACTTTTATTAGTATGTAGTCTAATGCTCCATACCAATAATGAAGAAACTGAGGCTAAGGGCGACAAACAAGTATTCCTCAGATCATAACAGTAGATCAAGGAACAGTGCTCATTTTAAAGCCAATTCTATGTGTTTTCTTTTAGGAAGGGTGTGCTTGCTGGCATTTCCAGAATGCTTTTCAAGTGGCTCATGTGGATTTGGGGAAATAAAAAAGTATCAATCATATATATGTTGCAGTTACTTTCTTGTCACTGGGACAAACACCTGACCAGAAGTAGCTTATGAGAAAAAAAGTTTTATGTCAGGCTTACAGATTCCAGGGGAAGCTTCTTCATGGTGGAGGAAGCTGGCTCACTTCATCATACATCCACAGCAGAGAGACAACCAATAGCCAGAGCTCCAGCTGGCTCTGAATACACCTTAGGGTTAGACTTAAGATCTGCCATCACTGATATACCTCCTTAAGCAGAGTTCCTCCTGCTGGGTTTAATCAAAATATGTGAGGCTGTGAAGGACATTTATAGTCCAACCACCACAACAATTACAGTTTTAAGTAGTTTCAAGCTCACTGATTGGTTTGAATGTTCATTCTGAGGATACCTTCAACTATTATCCTTCATGTCCTATGCTCTTGTTTTATCATTAGTTCTACCCATGAACTAAAAGCTATTCTCTTCCTAAACTCTTTATTTACCTAAGTGTCTCCTTTTCTGATATCCAAACAAGGCTAGAAGTGTTTTTGTTGGAAATGTCCGTATGGCCTTTTTATTCATATGGATTCCTACACCATGGTAAAGACAGCAAGGTCAGACTCAAACAGAGGCACAGCACGAGAGAAATGGAGGCAGAACAGTACCCAGAGAATATATATAGCCAGGTGCTGATAGTTCTAAAATCTCATTTAAAAATAACACCAGAATAAAAAGTAGCTTTGGTTCAATCCTTCTCAAGGAATATGAATAAGACGAGGAAAGAATTTTCTGTGGAAGGGACAGAGGACATATGAAGTGGGGGGACTGAAGAGAGGTTAACACATGGAAATTATCTCTCATGATTAGAGATGGAGAAAACCCTCTAAGAACTTAACCTTTTGATGTAACCGCACCAATGTTTGCCCATCTAAGACAGGATGGTTTTCACTGATTGACATATGACATTATCATCCAGATGCATGGGCATCTGCTTCTCTTTGATACTAGATTGGTAGGCATTTGTCTTAGCCAGAGAAAACACTCACACATGCCTTTCTGCTGATAATTTAAAATAACCATTTACTTTATTATTAGATCTTCTTCATTTAGGATACACAACACAAAAGGGAATGACATAGGTAATTGAAAGTTTTTAGCCATATGATAGATAACATGGAAGTAAGTTTCTAAAGACACAAAACTGAAAAATTATACACACACACACACACACACACACACATATATATATATATATATATATATATATATATATATATATATATGGCTGGGGAAATGACTCATAAGTTAAAATACTTGCTTACTGGGCTGAAGAGATGGCTTAGCGATTAAGGCATTTGCCTGCAATGCAGAAGGACCAGAGTTCGATTCCCCAGTGCCTATATACAGCCAGATGCACAAGAGGGCGCTTGTGTCTGGAGTTCATTTGCAGTGGCTTGGAGGCCCTGGTGCGCCCATATTCTCTCTCTGTCTGCTTCTCTCTCTCTCTTTCTCTCTCTCTCTCTCTCTCTCTCTCTCTCAAATAAATAAATAAAATGTTTTAAAAAATACTTGCTTACAAATCCTGTTAGCCCAGGTTCAGTTCCCCAGTACCCATGTAAAGCCAGATGCACAATGTGGTACATGAAGAATCTGCTGTGTTTTTCAGTGCCTAGAGGCCCTGCTGCACCCATTCTCTGTCTCCCTCTCTCTCATCCATTTGTCTTTCGCTTAAATAAATAAATAAAAGATATTTAAAGACAACTATCATAATTTAATAAGATAAATATTCACATATCTAGTTTCCTTGACTTTTAAAAGAGAGAAACCATGCATAATTTCTCTTGATTCTCATAACTATTTGATGTTGACTTATATGGTATTTTTATTTCTTTTTTTCTTGCTTTTGTTTCTTTTGAAAGAAGAAATGAAGACTAATAGTATTTCTTCATGTTTGTATACATATGGCTTTGGGCAGAGTTTAAATATGTCTTTTCCTGATCCTTTTGTTCATGTCTAGAAATTCAGTTCTCTAGGGTAATCTGTGTGACAATGGACATATAAAACATTTCTCGTCAGGTTCTTAGAAATAATTAAAGTGCTCAACCTAACAAGTCTTAGCCATGTGACACATTGTTATTGAGGCAGAAGAGATAGATAGCGATGTCAAAACTGAGCTTTGAAGGGGGAGACAGTCTAAGGTCAGGAGTATTTATAAAGTTCTTGAAGGACATGATATCATCACCATTTTGGGAGTGATCAATTGTTGCCATGGCTTCATCACAGAATGCATGCTGAGCATAAGATAAATGGATGGTGAAACCACAAAATGTCGCACGAATGATATGCATGTGTTATCATGAAAATTCCATTATTAAACTATTTTTTTACCCCATGGGCAATAGTATGTAACCCACTGACAGACATTACAAAGGTTGGTGCCAATTGTGTAGTGAAAGGATCTTGATAACAATGCATTTTTATATTTTCGATACATGTATGGCACGTGTTCCATGTGTGTATGTGTGTACCTGTTCTTATGCATGAGGGTGCACATGTATGTGTGGTGTGCATACACGTGTGTGCGCACATGCATGTGAAGGACAGATGTTGATGTTAGATCCAGGTGTCCCCCACAAACAAATGAATGTGTTCTGCTAGATCGATCCTCAGCTGATGGCAATTCGGGAATTAGAACCTCAGTAGAGCTGTGTTGTCGGGGGTGGGCTTATGGGGGTTATAAGCCAGCTTCCCCTTGCCAGTGTTTGGCACACCTTCCTGCCGCTGTTTGCAGAGCTGTGGTGGAGGTGATGTCCACCCCTCTGCTCATGCCATCGTTTTCCCTGCCAGAATGGAGTCTCCCCTCGAGTCCGTAAGCCAAATAAACCAATTCCTCTACAAGCCGCTTTTGCTTGGGTTCTTCCTGCGCAGCAACTAGAAAGCTGACTGCAACAGATGTCTTCAGCAGTTGCTCTCCCCCTTGTTATTTATTTATTTATTTTTGAGACAGGACTTCTCCAGGTCAGGTAGAGGATCTGAAATTAATATGATTTCTACCTATTGTCTTGGAGTCATTATTATTTGTGCCTTTTTGCACTGTCAAAGATGGTCTCATTTGGATGTTGATTTATACATGTGTACTGAAAATACAATCACTTCTTAGATTTCTGTGTCTAATCTATGAGAGAGATAACAGAAAGAGTCTGAATCTGGGACAAAGGATCTAGAAATCAGGATATCCAGATTCTCACTGGACCCTTGCCTCAGACTTGATGGAATGTTTTCAAATCAGCTTAACATTTAATATATTTCATCCATTTTATGGAAAGTGAGGTAAAAGAGGGAAATAGTATAATATTAATGGGAAAAATTTAAATCAGTCTCTACTGGAGAAATTGTATAGAGAATTGAATTACAGAACCCCCTCGTAGCTTGTTGAACCCCCCTTGTTGTATTCATTTTTACTGCTTCCCCTTTAGTAAAATTTTATATTTATTTATTTATTTATTTATTTATTTTGGTTTTTCAAGGTAGGGTCTCTTCTAGCCCAGGCTAACCTGGAATTCAATATGTAATCTCAGGCTGGCCTTGAACTCACGGTGATCCTCCTACCTCTGCCTCCTGAGTGCTGGGATTAAAGGTGTGCGCCACCACACCCTGCATTAGTAAACTTTTTAAAGAGTTGAAAGCAAATAAAATGCTGACTGGTTTGTCTATCACACCTGTTCTCACTAATTGAGGTAAGAATAAGGAATATAATAGTTACCTGCCAGTAATATAACAGAGATTTTAAGCAAAAAAAATGTTGAGAATAAAAACAATCCATAAATGGGATAATAAGATCTAGAATAACTAAGGGGGATGCAGATCATTTTCTTCTGTTGAAAAGAGAAGGAAAATTATGTGTAAATATTATATCAGAAGGATTTTAAAGGATTAGTTCCATGAAATCCGGTAGAAGCAGAGAATCTTCAAAGGTTAATGACTTGTCCAAAGTCACATTGTGAGTAAAATGAATCATTTGAAAAATATGTCCTCTCTTTTCCCCGCTTTCACTAATGAATTTCACACAAAATATAGTATTTTGTATTAACAGTACCTCTTAAGGGGAAAAAGAGTGGGTGAATAGATTTAGGGGTATGGCTCAGTGAGTAAAGCGTTTAAGATGTAATCATGAGAAACAACATATGATCTCAAGTACACACATAAGTTGCCAGGGGACAGAAGTGATGGCTCATGTCTTTAATCTTAGCCAGGGAATACTACCTGAGTACAGCCAAAGAACATCTATTATGTGGCCTCAAAACAGTAAGTCAGTCTTCATAGCCTAATATTAGACAATTTACTTAAAAGAAGGAGGAAAACGATAGGAAAGTGACATGCGAACACCTCCCATGAGATCCCATAGATCATTGGTGACCAGTTAGTGCTTTTAAATGCTGGGGCAGTTGGCCTCTGAGTCCTTTATATCTCACCAAAACCTTCTTTAATTTGTTTTTCAACTCATCAGTACACTCTTTCCTACACAATGAGGACTGTATAGCTCCAGGAATAGTGCTAGAAGGACAGCATTGACTCAGGGCTGGTTCCTGCCCTGGAATCTGCTACAGTCTATTGAGGACAACAGAGTGAGACAAATAATTGCTATACAAAAGAATGCATGAGGGCTGAGAGATGGCTTAGTGGTTAAGGCGTTTGTCTGCAAAGCTGAAGGACCCAAGTTCTTTTCCCCAGTATCCACATAAATCCAGATGCTCAAGGTAGCGTATGTGTCTGGAGTTCATTTGCAGAAGGGGCCCCAGCATGCCCATTCTCTGACTCTCTCTCTCCCTTTCAGTCCATCTCTCTCTGTGTCTCTCTCTCTGTATGCCTGTTTCTTTCTATACATCTCTCTTGCTCTCTCAAATAAATGAATAAAGTAATTTTAAAATAAAGAATACATGACAATAAAGTACATTTTTGGGAGAAAAAAGCAAAAGAACAAATAGAAGAAAAGAAGGAAGGAAGGGAGTGAGTGCAGGAGGGAGGAAGGAAGAAAACAAGGAAACCTACTATTCCCTGGAAGTTGGTCAAGTCTGCAGATAATCCTTCAATCAAGGAGGAATAACTAAAATGTTGGCATATATATTAAATACCTTATTACACAGGTGTTCTAGGCTTAGTTGAGCACCTTGCTTTTGTTGACTAGATTATGAGAAGTTGGCTAGAAAACCTAGGGACAAACCTGGCTTTTGTTTCTGTTAAAAGGCTAAGTGGTAAAAACTTGATTTACAAGGTAATTCTGCTGGTCTACAAAATGTCTGTGCTTACATCATTCTTAGGAAATCTTTAAATATAATCACGAGGTGTATATTTAAATGTGTTAAACCATATACATACAGGCTAGGTTGCGATTTTACACTTTCTTTCATGTTCATATTATCATCTGAAAATTTTGTTATTATTTTAGAACCCAATGACACAGCGTTTTTATTCTATGTTGATTATTCAGCAATTCCCTCCATCCTCTGCTTCCTTAGAAACTGCACTTGTTACTTTTTGGCCTATGAGCTTCCAAATCTTTTGTCTCCACCTCTGGTTTCACTGTAGGTGGGCTGGTGTTAGAGACCCTTTTATACTGGGGCTTGGGATGTGAACTCTAGTACTCATGATTTGACAGCAAGTCCTTCATCCACTGAGACGTCTCCTCAACTCCTGATTTCTATTGTTTTCCTGTAGATTTTGATCACAGGATCAAAATTTTGAGAGTATCCCCTGCATTACAATCAAATTTGCTGAGTCATTTTTCATTTTCTTGGAATGCTGAGGGCTTCGATGTCCTTAGAGATAAGGCCCAAGTCTGGTTAGAATTTTGAATGTAATTGAGTCAAATTACACATTCTAATTGTACATGCAATTTTTTAATGAAGCTGAAATGAGATTGGGTCATAAGGGTACATGTACTTACAAAATCTTTCATGAGGTAATAGGGAAATGGTGATTCTTATCTTTCAATATTGCATTTTAAAGGAGAAAAATATGTTAAAAAGAACACAAGAAGATATGAGCCGCAAAGGGCACGTTGTAATTATAAAAGATGAATTAAGAGAATATTTTATTTTTTCAGATACATTTTAGAACCATCTGCTTTATAGCAGACAAGTACATGGTTGTGTTGTGATATAGGAATATGAAAGTGTGTGCACATTCATGTTTCATGCTAATATATTGCTGTACACAGAGGCTGCCCTCATGTCTTGTTTGATTTTAGATTTTTAACTCTGCAGTACATCTAAAAATATCCACAATATTTTTCAGAACTTATCATTAGGAGCATATGTCTGGGGCTAGAGTGATTGTTTGGCTATGATATGCCTGCTTCACAAAAGGAGGGCCAGAAGCTAAATCTGCAACATGCGTGTAAGCATGAGATGTGTGTGGCAGCACACCTGTAGTCCTAGTGCCAAGGAGGTGGAGATATTGTGTACCTGGGACAAAGTGTATACCCATCATGGCCAAATTTGTGAGCTCTGGGTTCCACTGAGAGGCCCAGTTACACAAAATACAGTAGAAACCAAGAGATGAAGACATCCACATATCCGTTTTTGGTCTCTGCACACATTTACACAATACATACTAGCACATATGTGCACCCCCCCACATACACACATATATACTATCATATGTATGCAATCCACACAAATACACACATATATACTAGCACATATTTGCACCCCCACATATACACACATTTATATATACATATGTGTACGCCACACATATGCACACATATATACTAGCACATATGTGCACCCACCCACCCACCCCCCATATATATATGCACATATGTGCACCCTACACATAGACACATATATACTAGCACATATGTGCACCCCACACACATTCATGAATATGTGTCTCTGAATCTTGCTCTGCAGTGGATGTGACTTACATTCGTCCAAAGAACACTAGGGGAAAACAAGCCCATGATTGACTTGCATTTTCCTTTTCCTTCCATTTCCATTTACCGCCTTGTGAAGAAGGGTGGGATTGCTGCCCAGATATTCCATACAAGATGGTCTACTTGCCACCATTGTTCTAGCCAGTCCTCAGAATCTCAAGATCACCTTGGACCAATTTGTGTGAAAAATCCAGCTCATTTCTCACTCACCCCCTCTCTCTGAGATAGGGGTCCCCTGTAGCCCTAGGCTGACCTTGCACTCCTGATCTTCCTGCCTGCACCTGAGTTTTCTTAGGTCTTGCCAAGGTAATGTGCCATGTTGTAGAGATGGTCACATGGTGGGGCATGGGGGATAGTCCCTGAAGAAGAGTTTAAACAGTCTTGGGTGAGAACCAGCAAGACATTCAATGTCTTGATCTTTCAAACAAAGGCTTCCAAAATATGTAGCCTGTAAGATGATCTTGACCCTCATATGAGGTTGTCTTCCTACCTAGTCCATGGAGTTCAACCTGATAACGCTCCAAGCAGAAGATCCTATATCCAGATTTCTGACTAATGGAACTATGTGATAATAACTTGCATTTTAAAGTCAAATTTGTGGCAATTTATTTGCAATGAGAAAGAACAAATATACCACCAAGGAAAGACTTCAACTGTCACCCAGAACTCTAGCTGTTTATAGGTTTCTTTGCCAGGTTGTAAATCTTGATAGAAGGGAGAAGGGAATTTCTTTGGCTTGCAGAAAGCTATTTTCTCTTCTTCTAGACTCATACAAAATGTAGCACCTGTCAATGTCATGTGAATATAAAGCAAAGAGGAAGATTTTATCTGTAAGTGATGGCCTCTTCAAAACCCGATGTTCAATTGGAGTCGGAGGATTGGATTATATGGCCTCGTGAGGGCATTTCTTGCTCCCATAATGTTGTGACTCAGAATAATGTCATCTTTTCTTGGTCCTAGAAGTGCTGAAAGACACTCAAAATTATAAGTCGTAGTGCATGACTGATTGATAAGGTTGTTAATGGTGAAAAGGAAATGACTTGTTTTCTATTATAACACAAACAAAAGAAGCATAACTTCCACTGAGGAAAACAAAGACTACAGGAAAACTGTCTGCTGATAAATAAATGGCATAATGAAGCCAGTAAAAGTCCCAGCTGGTTACAAACACAGATACAGACTAGCCTGATCTCCATGTGGCAGAAGGGATGCAGAGCTTTCTTTGACAGAACAATGACAAGAGATTTCAGTGAATATGCATTGATTTAGCAGGGCCTCGGACAAATCCATCTTTACTGAGTGGCATATACAAGTTCCCTGTCATTAAGTACAAATCAAACCATTTAAAATGCATGCAAGAAAAATTTTTCAATCCTACTAGTCTTAGCATCATGCAGAGAGCACCATGGGACATCATATTTTACAGCCTTATTCCTGAACCACTTTCCTGGATCTATCTCCCTTTCCGCTCCTTAATTTGCACTGATTCTTCCAACTTTTGACCTTTTCATATATTCAACTTGTTGGGTTTTTTTTTGTTTGTTTTACAGCCTTTACTTCCTTTCTTGAATATGATTTAAACCTTCCCTTGGATATGCTGCCTTACTCCATGTTAAAAAATACTGAAAAGTCCTGAGCTTAATGTTATGGAGTCATGCTCTACATAAGAAAAGCATTCATTGAGCTCATTCCAGCCACTCTTGGCAGGACTGAAGCAAGACTTAGCCATCAGGTTCTGTAAAACACAATCCTGATGCTCAGTAATCCTGCTGATACTTTGGAAATTTCCTGTGTTGTGGCAAATGAGGACTTTGATCTGGACTCCAAAGAATGGAAGTGAAGGCATGTTCTTCAAAGAAAGGGAGAAAAGTTGGATGACCTAAGAGGTTAGACTCATGATCATAATTTCATATAGCTCAGAACCTTCATGATTATAAAGTTGCTATCATTAAATAAGACCCAACATAGCTTAAATAGGTCAAATGGTAATTTTTTTTTCATACACAAAATGCCAAATTGATATGGCTTCTGTGCTCTGAACATGGTTGGAGTGTCCAGAGCCCTGCAGTGTGGCTCACACATATGATGAGTTACAAGACGACACACACACCTGTGTGCAATGACCTGGCACTGAAACAGCCCCTATTTCAGCTACTATGAAAAGTTGAGATATTGATTATGTGTGTCAGCATACACACATAATTTTGAATTATATTTCTACTCTTCAGAACTTTGTTAATTGGTCTCATGTAGCATCAGGGGAATGTATGCTTGAGTTTATTCCTTCATATTTCAAGTATGAAAGCTCATGGTACAATCAAAAATGATAGATGTGAGGTCTTTAAGAAGTGATGAGGTCATGGAAAACTCCTCCTCTTGTGAATTCAATTAAGGTCTTCTTAAAAGAAGTTTCATGAATTCTTGGACTTTCTTGATCTTCTACTTTCTGGCATGCAAAAGCCCAGTGTTGCTCTGCACTGAGGTGTGCAGCCCTACCTGATTGTTGAACCTCCAGAGACTTGATGGTGGACTTTCTCAGCTAATGAGATTGTGAGATTGTGAGATTGTGACTTTTCATTCTTTATAATCCATCCAGTATTAGTTATTTTCCTATAGTGGCACAAGTGGACTTCCACTTTAGAAGAGGTAGAGAAAAATACACCAGCAGTCATCCAGCAGTAGGATATGATCATTGGATCACCTCTGTTATGACAGAGGTAACACAAGAAAGAGTCGATCATTGCACAAACTATAATGAAGTGGCATTGTGATCTTGAAACAATTGTAAGATCTGGGATTCATCAATGACTAAAACAATGTGTTTTATCTTAAATTCCTAAAATATTAGACTTAAAGATTTTAAACTATTCCAAAATGGGTAGTAAGAAATCAGAGACTGGAATCCAGGTAAGAATTGAGAAATAAAAGTCTTGTCAAATATTATTCACTGGGCTGAAAATTTTGCCTATATTGTATCATTAAATCCTTTCAACAACCACATGAAGAGAGTATTATTGTTTTCAAGGCCATACATACTCAATGGGAAATTTTGAATTTGAACCAATAAATAAGCTCTTGGTTGTGGTTATGAAGCCATAAGTCTACAGTGTGATCAAAGATTAAAGAGCATAAGATTTTGAGGCGAAAAAATAAAAACATTTTCTTAAAATTTTGTCCTGCCAATTGCTGACAGTGTGGCTTTTGTGGCCTCTCAGTTAACTTTCCCTGTTAACTGGAATCTTCCATGGTTTAAATAACATAGATTAGAGAAGGTATTTCCTGTCAATTTACATTTCTAGTTGATGTAGAATTACATATACTCACTATGCCTAGAGGAAATCCTGACTCATAGAACATTACCAAATTTCTTTAACAAATGTTCTCTCTAGTAAAATATGAGCATATGCAATATGTGAATTGCAACTTCACTTTATAGCACAATCCTCCATATGTTCCATACCCATACTTCCCACACTCTCAATGTGAGATCCATCAGGGGATTTGTTAAAATACATATGCTAAGACCCATGGCCAGGGTTTTGGATGCTGTTAGTCTGGTGGGATATTTGCATTTTTGACAAGTTCTCAGGTAACACTGATGCTTCTGATGGGATCATCCTACTTTGAGGACTAGTGTCTCCCATCCTAGTTCTGTTCCTGACTGGCTCTCACTGCATGAGCTTGCACCTCTCACTCCTCACTTTGATGGCCCTAAAACACATGAATTTCCACTGTCCTGGTGCCATATCCCCACCAACACAAGGTTCAAGTGTCAGTTATCATGTGTCAGTTATTTATTAACTGCAAGTGGTTGCATAAGGAATCCTCTTGCTAGCCTTGCAGTCCACAAATCATTATGTAAGGAACCCGTCTGTACAATGATCACTGTACTCACACTACTTTCAAAGTCTATCTGTGAGTGTCACTGTGTGTGCTCTTTGCTAATTCACCTGAAGATGGCAAAGCACAATTGTTTTGTAACAATTTGGCTCTCAGTAATGAAGTGGTTATTTTGGCTTAGGTGGATAGAACCCAATGCCATAGATTGTATGGCTTAAACCACAGGATTCTCAATTCACAGTTCTAAACTCGGGAAGTCCCAGGTGAGGATGTGAAGAGATTGAGCATCTGGTGGGCGCTTTCTTCCTCATTTGCACACAACCTTTTTCTGGCTGGATCTTCACCATGAAGAGAAAAAAAAAAGATCAAATCTTTTGTGTGTTTTTAAGGACCATTAATGCAACTGATGAAAGTTTTATCATTGTGACCATATCACTTCCCAAGGTCATTCTCCTCCAGGACTCATACTGGGGGTTCAACAGCAGGAATTCTGTAAGACACATTCAGTTAATAATAAGTGACATCTTATAAAAATGGATAATTGGAATATAGAACTGACCAACAAAATAAAATGTATAATAGCAAAGAAATAAAAAAAAGTCAATACTGATAAGTCAAGGATGAATAAAATCAAGAGTTATAAAGGAAGTGGCTGAATTTATAAAATTGAAAATGCCAGCATTTGAAAATCCAAGACATGAAGCCAGAGAGAAAATTAGTGAAAGTGAATTTGTGGTCTGTGAAGAAAGTGGAGAAACAGAAAGGAAAACAACAACAACATATGGCGGTGTGGGAGAAATCTTGACAAAAACTCCACATTAAATGAGAGCTCAAGAAAATTTCCTGACATTGAAAATGCAACAATATAATTTTGGAAGGTGTTCCACACTTAAAAACGTATATAGCAAATTTCCAAGGCATATAAAAGATGTTCGCTCCACATTTTGTTATCCAACAAGATGGAACGAACGTAATGTTCAAATTAATCCTGGTACAAAGAAATAAAATACTTCAGCAATCTTTCCAATGTTTTAAATTAGTTTAATAAATATTAATTTTATTGCTTTTATATTGCCTGTATGTCTTCAATAAATAATAATACTCCTTAGTGTGTTGACAAAAATGTCAAAGATGACTAAAGTATATTTTTGATATTGATTATAAACAGTTTTTCATAGCCATTTTCACAGTCAGACCTACAGAAAAAAGGAAGCACTTTTAAGTCTATGTCTATTTATAAATGTGGGAAAAAATCTTTTTAGCCCTCTCACATCAACTGTTAGCTATATTAACATTTATCACAGAGTGCCTTCAATTCCTACTTGCCATCTTTATGAACAGTAATATATGTTAGAATTTACTGCTGAGGTCTAACTCATGATCTGAAGTTGGTGGTCTACAGGAAATGCCAGTGTTTCCCCATCGTGTCTGCCTCAAAGGAAAGGACAGCTCATGAGTGTATCTCATAGTACACCATTCTTAGGACTTGATGTATGAATTTTCTAAAGCTTGGTGTTTCAAAGCACTACAAACCAGGTGATTTAAACAAACAAACAAAAAAATCCCCAGAAATTTGACTCAGGGTCCTAGAGGCTAAAAGTTTAAAATTAAGACATCAGCATAGGCATTATAGTACGGCGTCATCCCTCTCCTGCCTCTTGGTGCTTGTTGACACCCTTGGCAACTTGACTCATAACAGTGTCACTCCAACCGCTGGTTCCATTGCCCTATGCGTGTCTTCTTGTCTGTCTCTGTGTTTACAGGGCTATGTTCTTAGAAGGACATCAGGCATATTGGATTAGGACACAAATTTCTCCTATAAGTTCGTTTTAACTGATTATATCCAGAGTGAATCTTGTTTCCAAATAAAACTCCTTATAATTCACTTTTACTATGGATGTGCCCTTACAAAAATGGCCATGAGGTGCAAATCATCAGGTCAAATGAATTGGCATATCTTCATCTCTATTGTCTCAATAGAATGTCTGGGATAGTCATTCCTAGTCACAGAATAATTGTAAAGATTAAATAAACATATTTTAATACATGTGCCCAAAGTGTGTGGCTCTTTAAACAGTTTTCATGGAGTATTGAAGTTCATGGGCATTTACAATAAAATCCCTCATTGAGCATTTCATATGTATGATCTTATGTTGCTGATAAATACCACTGTCTATGCTGGCCATCTAACTTGGTTACAAAAAATACACCAAAATACTTTTGTATAATTTTTTAACCTTGAAAGAATTATGATCTTATACACAATTTAAAGAGTAGAAACCATACAAAGACTGGTCATTGGTCATAAAGGAAGGGAACTAGGAGACAGCAGTAGAAGGCTATCGGGAAAATCTCCAAATAGTTGCATATTAAATAACACAAGCCTGACTCATGAAACAGATGAACACTTAAGAGAAATGGAAAGATATTTTGAATTAAGTAAAAGTCAAAATGCAATAGTGCAATTTGTAGTTACAAATGTAAGACGCTAACCATAAAATTTATAGCAGTAAGCACATGTATCAAAATCGAAAAACAGTTAAAAAGTGAACTTCCAACTTAAAAAGCATAGACTAGAATCATAAACTAAACCCCAAACAAGCAAAGATGGAGATGATAAATATGCACAAATAAAATTGAATTAGAAAAACATTAAGTCAATAAATAAGTAACAAAGGCAGCAAGAACCATGGACAACCCAATCCCACCAACAGGACCTGAGATGTTGCCTGGCATCCAGACAGCAGAACCACTCCTAACTTATGATATAGAGTCCAAATGAAAGCTTTGCAGAAGTGTCGAGAAGAGCAAGAAACCTACCTCCACAGCAAGTCAGGTAACCTGTGAAAGGATAACTGAGACAGACACCAAGGATACCCATCTCCATCCAAAGCAGAAACTCAGACTCTTACGACCTCAACAGTAAGCAGACCTAAAACTCCTCCACCATGACTCAGGGATCTGAGCAGAAGAGGGGGAGGAAATATTGTAAGAGCCATGGTGGAGGAGAATATCCAGAGACATCAGGCCCCTCAGCAGCAGCAGCAACAACAACAACACCACCACACACACACATACACACACATACATACATACACACACACACAAAATGGCTACCTCTCATACAATCCATAACTCCCTATTCCCATTGACTGGTCCAGCAAGCCCACTGAGAAGGACACCCAGCAATGTGAGGCTTGGGAGGATGGAAATGGGAGTAACATCACACGATTTGCTCATACAATGTTTCTAATTATTGACAATAAATATGAAAAAAGAAAGAGAATAAGGAATGATAAAAAAATAAATAACCAGCCGGGTGTGGTGGTGCACGCCTTTAATCCCAGCACTCGGGAGGCAGAGGTAGGAGGATCACCATAAATTCAAGGCCACCCTGAGACTACATAGTTAATTCCAGGTCAGCCTGGGCTAGAGTGAGACCCTACCTCGAAAAACCAAATAAATAAATAAATAAATAAATAAATAAATAAATAAATAAATAAATAAATAAATAAATAATCAATAAAATTGAATTAGTGGTACTCTGGTCAGACTGAATAACAAAATGAAAATCTATAATTTACCATGTCAGGGTTAAGAAAAAGACATACACCTGCCACAGATATTGCAAAAATTAGAATGGTAACAATAAAAACTCTCTTCTGATAAATTTACAATTTGGGGTAAAGGCTCCATTTCTTTTATTTTTAAGGCCATTTCTTAATAGGAAAAAAATGACCATTACTCACTAAGGCAAAAATTGATGGCAAGGGAATTTCAATTAAGGAAGTTCTTCATGATTTTTTTTCCTCAAAAAGAAAACTCTATTACCCCATCTTTTCTCTTGTCAATTACTCTTTAGATTTAAGAGAGAACTATAAAATTAGTTCTGAATGATGTGTTCTATCAGAGGATGTGTTTTAGATTGAATTTTTAAGACCACTGTACTCAATTGCTGAAGCCAGAAACAGTTTTCCAACAAAACAGAACAGAATATAGACAAAAATACTATCAAAAATATTAGAAAATTGAGTCTAGAACTAAAATTTAAAAAAGTAAATAGGTCATGAGAAGTTGGGTTTATCTAAGGCATAGTGAATCATAATTCAAAAATTAAGGATATTTATCATGTAGACTCGTTGTGAAAAAATAGAACATACACCTTTCAACTGATACAAGAAAAAAATTGACAAAGCCTAGCACCATCTTGATTTTAAAATCTCACAATGAATTAGGAAAGGAGCTAATTTGTAATTGTTTTATGAAGTAATTGATTAATGATGTGAGCCCCCCAAAATAAAAATAGAATCCTGCAATCTATTATTTACAGTTTGATGAGTTTGAACCTAAGCATATCACTTTGATGTTACTAGAACAGTCAAAGTTCATGGTATCTCTGAAAGCTTCCTTATGGTCTTACGATTATCTGTGTTCCGCTTTCCCGATACAAGCACTTAATACAGGATTTGTCCTTTTAGTAAAATGTTATGTGCACAATATGTTATAGGCACTATAAACCTACGTATTGTGCTAGATGGCAAATCTTTTAGAATTCACCTTGTCTAGTTAAAACTTTAGATTGGATCAGCAGTGATTCCCCATAACTTCCTCTGCACCTGGACCCTGGAAATCTCATTCTATTGTCTATTCCTCTGAGATGACTATTTTAGACTATTATATATGCACGCACACATATATGTGTATATATTTACCTTTCTGTGATTGCATCATTTCTGTTAGTATAATGTCCTCCAGGATTATCTGCAGTGTTGCACATGGTAAATTTACCATTCTTACAAGGTTGAGTAATATTCCACCATAAGCATATGCCAAATTGTAAATTGATAAGCATTTAGATTGGTATTTATTTTGCATACTATTATCAATATTAAGATGATAACAAGACCACAGATATCATTAATGATACTGATTTCAATTATGTTATTTCAATTATTATAGTTCAACTATTTAAAAGTGGGGTAACTGAAAAACACATAGTTATATTTTTAGAGGAACTTAGTTTAAATTATTAAATTTCAGTTATTAAGAAGTGATTAACTGAAAATATGTTTCTCTATAGTTTTTCATTTTTAGTGGAACTTCCAAAATGAGTATACCATTTTACACTCCAACCAATAGAATAAGGGTTCTCTTCATTTCCGATAGCACATTTTATAAACTTTTATAATTTTCACTATATCAGATAGGTGATAACTCTTTGACATTTTGATCTTGATTTTTCAATTTTGAGCATGTTTTCATATTTCAATTTGGTATTTGGAGAGTTTGCTTAGAGAAAAAAACCCTATTTTTGTTATTTATTTTTTAATCAAGAAATTCTGCTGTTGAGGTGCAAAAGTTTTTCTGTTTTTAGAGAATTTTTGATAGCTGGCACTTATACATGTAAGATGGAAATATTTCCTGCCATTGTGTGGATTCATTTTTATTCGCCTTTGATATAAAAAAAATCCAGTTTTGTGACATTTAAATTGTCTACTTTTTTCTTTTGTTACTTCTGTTTCTGGTAACAGATTAAAACAGCATAGTCAAGAACAATACTATAGATTGCAATATATTTTGACACCAGGAAGTATGATGGCCCGAGTCTTGTTATTTTTCAAAATGGCATGTGTTTATATGACTTTTATTGACTAAGTAGTTAATAATTTTCCAAAACAAAGATTCAAACCCAGATGCATTCACTGGTGAGTTGTACAAAGCACTTAGACAAGACATTATACTAGTTCTCTGTGATAGAAATAGGGACTCGGTCATTTTATATGTCTTTTATTATTTCAGTTACTGAAATATAATATAAAGAAATCACATACCAGAAGATATACTGCACATAAATATATAATTTGTAGAAAATTATAGCAAATCAACTCCAGAACTGTATAAAATATTATAACCACAACCAAAGGAAGTTCATTTTATGTAGGCAGGTTGGCTCAACATTTTTATATTAATTAATGTGTTACATCACAAACAAATATTTGACTAGATCCAAACCCAGAATAAAAATGTTAAATCAACCAAGAACAGATAATAACATCCTCAGTTTTATTAAGATCATCTAGAAATGGCTAATAAGTACAAAACTGCGGTTAACATAATAACTCATGGTGGGAAAATGTTACATTACTACTATAATTAGAAACAAGACAATCACACAGATTCTGCAAGTCTACCTGATCAATATAATTCATATTTCAGCTAATCCAATATAACCTTAACAGACAATAAACACTGCAACATGATGGCACACGTGTGTAATTCCAATATTTATAAATCAAGGGCAGAAAAATTATTTGTTCAAGGACAGGCTGGATTATATAATAAACTCTAGGCCAGCCTAGGCTGCATAGTGAGACCATGTCCCAAAATAATGTCAATAACTACAAAGGATGCAGACCCATGGATTTGGAAGCAAGGGATAAAACTGTCTGAATGCAGATGATGTAATTATCTATGTTGAAAGTCTAGTCTCAAACAATCAGGAAAGACACACAAAACCCTAGAACTAATAACACATTGTTGTAAACTTGTAGATTCAAGATTAAAATGTAAGTCAACTGCTTTGTTATATACTGGCAATAAAAGGTTGGGGTTATAATTAAAAACACAATGCTGCTCATATTAGCATAAATTACATCAGCTACTAGATATATATCTAACAAAATATTTATAAGTTCTTCATGAGAAAACCCAAAATTTTAATGAGAGAAATCCTAGGTGTAAATAAATAGATGTTCAACATGCGCTGCCTGGAAGATTTTCGACAATGCCAAGTTTGTAGGTACAGGATTTCTCATATCCTTTCATTATCCTTCTAATGTTCTTATGAGCAATATGAAAACTTGCAACAAATGTTTTCTTTATAGAAACATATTTGAAGCCCCAATTGTAATAATCCTATACTGTGAAATATTATGTTATTAGATTTCCAGACCTAAGCAGAAGTTGATAAGAGTTTTAAGGAACTAAAGAAAGTTGCATTGTGATATAAGCATATAGGCATTGAGGCATACAAATGAGGTTCGGAAAGACCTTACACAAAGTCTTACAAAATCAACATATGAACAGACAAAACTGGTAAAGCAGAAGACTAGAAAAGCCCAATGTTGACCAAATCTCATCACTGGCAAAGAGACACTCTAAAATGTCTAAAAGAGACCTATGGGCCTGAGTGGAGTATTTAGATGTTAATGAGATATTAAGTGTATAAAGTTGCATTTAGAATATGAGGGAATAGCCCACTCTATATCATAAGACAAAACCCCCACCCTCTTACTATACTAACCCTAAATTAATGTACAAGGGAAGTGTTGAACTACTAAACGTTACTTCTTCTCCAGCACACTTCCCTTCAGTAGGCAGTGCACTGTCATCAATAACCAGCATGTGCTCCAGTAGAACTCAGTGTCTGCTTCCTTTCTTCTTTCAGCATAGAACCTGGAAAAGATCAAGAGGTGTCCTCTGAATGCCACTATCAGCTGATACAGATGGTATGCATATCATTATGCATAGAGACATGACATAGATATGGATGATGGTCCCAGAGCTGAGCTATGAATGAGTCCTGAAGGAAAATTTGAGACCAGTTTTCTCAAATTAGCCCATCTTTAGAATATATGAACTAGATCATGGTCAACTGGGATGTTTTAGAATCACACCCTCTCAAAAAACAGGGTGCCCTTCTCTTAGAAAACCATAAGAAGTAAAGCATCTTCTGAAACTACAGGACAGGATAATTTGATCAGGCAATGGAATTTCAATGTGGCCTCCTTCCCTTTGGAACCTCCATGATATCATATGATCAATGCACAGGTATACCAAAGGCAGAAATGCTTTGTATGTTGTATTGTAAGAGCCTCAATTAAAACAATTGTAATGATGATATGGACAGCTTACTTTTAAGAACAGTTTATGATATCTCATAGAAGGAAGTCTTGAGGACTGAGAAAGTAGAATAATTTGTCCAAAGCTGAAACACCATTTGTATTTGAGCCTAGGAAGCCTTAGCACTCCTTCTACAAGTAGAGTATAAGATGCTTCCCTCTTCACCAAGACACTCCACAGTACTGTCTAAATAAAAACAGGCTTCCAAATGTGCTTATTACATTCAAAATATTAGAGATTTTGTTATACAATATTTCTATTAAAATATGGGAATAAATGTGTAAATTTCAAATTCCTTATTTCAACAAAGATTTACTAAATTCATATTAAGCACAAGGCTCCAGGCCATTACCTATGGATACAATCATACTTGAATAGACCTCACAATCTACCTCTGCTCTGACAAAGAAATGAAATGAAATTCATATGAGTTGAATATAAAGATTCAGGCAGAGGTACTTCTAGCCTCCATACATGACACTCACATCTAGAAGTAAAGATTCAAAATGAGGGATGTTTACCTGGATGCCCAGAGATTACCATCAAACAGTTGGGCAATAGAGTAGGAGGGTGATCCAGCCCCCAAAATACAGTGTATATGAAAGCCTGGATATGCATAAGAACTTGGCATTCCAAGGAACCAGAGGGTAGTCAGAATGTCCAGACCAGAGACGATGGTGTTCCAAACAATGACGGATGCTTCAGAAGAAGGCCCGGAGTATGCTGGCTGCATGAAAAATGCTGCAAGTCTGGATATCATTGAGCGTTTCTAAAGCATATTCATGCACTAATTAAATATGCATTTTAGAGGAATCTTTCTGGCTGCTTGCTTTGAAGTCTAATAGGTATGCTGCAGACAGACTTGGCTTTGCCCTTTTCATTTGGCAGATTCTCATACATTTTTGTTGAATTAAATATTTCATAGACAACTCTAATAAACGTGTTTGCTTGTACTTATATCCTGCTTGCTTCCAACAAGAGTTTGGGGCATGATTCAGAAAATGTTTTGTGGGAATGTTTCTTTTCAAAAGCTCATTGGCTTATAAACCAGAAGATGGGCTTTCAAGTGAATCATTTACTTATCTCTAACTAGTGATAATATGTTATCGTGAGCTCTCTATGCCTAGTGATGAAGTGTAGAAGATTCACTACTAGTGTTGGTAACAAGTGGATAACAAGTGAGATTTGTATTGAAGGTATGCTGTAGATGACTGCATGCAATGGGAAGTATTGGGCTGAGTACTATAGTACTGAGTACCACACAGTAGTTCATGATAGTCTCTTTCTCAAGGATACAGAGACTACACATCCACTCACACACAAAAATGTGCCTACTACACACAAGTCCATTAAACTGGTGATTGAAACAAATGTGACAATTCCCATATGACAAGGATCGCCTATGCATTCCCTAACACAGCATATAATTTTTATTCCTTCTTTAATCTATTTAATTGGGACAAGTTTATCTAAACCAAATGCACACTTTGAGGACATGGGAATTTTCCCATTATATTCTGATTTTGACAAATAACAGATGAATGAATTAATCATCTCTTCTTTGGGTTTTCCATCTATAGTAGACGAATACCTATGTATTCCACAAATCAATGAGCCCAGAGAACTTTCTATAGATAGATTAGCTCATCTGCAGTTGAAAGCCATGTTACATTCAAAGTGAAAAGTATTCCCATGAGGAATGTTAAAGGGATCAATTCATAAGCAAAGGAAACTTGCTATTCTCAGCAAGGAAACAATATACTTGGCATCTGCTGCTGTGATTAATTACATACTACAAGTTCGAGAATGTTTTTAAAGGGCCAAGGTTGATCCTTTAAGACCACAAGTTGACTTGCATTGAAAGCCCAGGATGAATGGCACACCTATTCTGATCAGCTTCATGTAACAGACATGTTGTGAGAGAAGTTATAGATAGTAACAGAACCACACAGCCTTCATATAACACTTAAAGTAGGTAGAGTAGCCCCACCTCTCCTGGATGATTCTGCAAATGAGTCACAGTTAATACAATCACACTTCTCTCTGGAGAATCCCACCAATTATACTGTACTGAAAATAAGGTCAAAATGAATTCAGTACCACTTCAGTGATGATCATGCCCATTTTTAACCATATAAACCAGTTTCCAAAGGGAATATTTAAGACTTCAAGAGTTGAAAATAGTTTGATTCCAATTTAGCACTTAAGGTCTTCAATTATCTATACCCTGCACTTAGTAACCAAACAAACAAATAAACCAGCACCAGAACCAGGGCAGGACCTTGGTACAAACAACTCAATCACTCTCAGTCAAGGATGAGGTACCTATGAGAAGACTATACTTTTCACCACAAAGAAAATTTTACCTACCTTATGGAGTTATATACTCCTATGCAGGGCTATATAAATAGTAGTATGAGGTGTTGATTACAGGCAGAAAAATACTGCCTGTGCACAGTGAGCCATAGCGATCCAGAAATGAGGCATGCACTCTGCTCACACCCACATGAGAAAATTTAGAGACAACCATTCTATCAGTGTTCCACGTTGTTCCAGCTCCTTTTCCACTGGCTATTCCCTGCCATGCCTTGGAAGAGATTTTAGAACCAGATCTAATTTATCCACTAAACAGATATTAGATTAAAAGGAAATTATTTCAAAACCCATAAGTTTGAAGACTTCCTGACTCAGTTCTATAAAAGTTTAAGGCTTCAATTATGATGTTCCAAATCTACTACATTGTGCAATGAAGATTCTCACAACCACTGGTGTAACCCGGCATTCAATTATATAATTAGCACTTATGAAGCCCTGGGATCAATTCCTATACTAAAGAGGAAGGAGAAAGGAAGAGTAAAAGGAGAGGGAAGAAGAGAAAAAAGAGGAAAGAATACTAAAACAATAACTTGCACAAGAAGTTACCTATCTGGATTTTCATGATCCAAGCTTTCAGTTGCAAGTATTCTGTAGCTTGTTGACTCCTACTTTGTAGGTTACTATTTTGTACCTGAAGTAGTGGGTGTAGTATTGAATTTTTAAGAACTTTGAATCATAAGAAATAGGCAGCTAAATACATGATTCACGAAATACCCCAGCTTATCTGTCCAATCCTAACATGTACTAGTGGCCACTAAGTCTGGTGTGCGAACATTAGAAGGGTTTCCATTCACCATCTTATCACCACCTACCTGAGTACCGTGGCAGGTGCAAGCCCTTCTGTGCTTCAGTCAGAGTGTGCATCACCCCCATCTACTGTCTCTTAGAATTCTTTCTCAATCCACTCTGTGTAAATTTGGATTAACTGTCCCTCTGTCTCCACCGCATCCCATACTTCACTCTAGAAGCACTTCTAACCTTAGATCAATGCTTCATTCTACCTCCAACTTAGAGACCTGAGGTTTCTGAAGTGAGAAATACTATCTCATTTGTTTTCTTTTCCTTTCACTGAGAATCCATTCCAAAGCCTGTTGCATTAGTGAATGTTAGCTGAAAGGGTATCGTAACAACATGTAATAGGAACCTGATCTGCTACAAATGAGAAGAGAGGATTAGTTAGAAGCCGAACCCAACTGGGACATAAATGGAAAGAGAGATGGGAGAAGAGGAATGTGGCTTTGCCAGGGTCAGAACAAGCTATCATTTTCTTCCTCGTTAGAGTACAGGGCTGACAAGAGAACTTGCTTTCCCCATAATATCTCAGAAAAGGGAAAAAAAACATTTTAATGTGAAATAGAGCCAAGGAGGATGTAAAGAATTAATCTAGAAACCAGAGAATGGGGAATGCAGGGAGAAATACCATTTGCCATGCACTAGGTCAGCATTTTCTCACAAGTATTGGCAATTCATTTGTTAGGCTGATGGGGTGAATATTCACCTTGGTAACAGATGCGAGGATTGAGCATTCTATGGAGAAATTATACAACATATTTACCAAATGTAATGGCTGATTCTATCACCATATTTGTAGAGCATAATAAAATGTGTACTTGACTAACAGGTGTTTTACCTTCAAGTGCTTTTCTTAGTGTATTATGAACTCTTTTCTGACACTGGTTATTACTTATTCCTACAGCCTTTATTACAGGAGCAGTTAAAGAGTAACTTCCACTCTTAAAAAGGTTGATTTGTTTTGTTCCAGGAGTGGGTCTGCTGTGAAGTGTTGAGACGAGTTGTAGTTAAAAGGCAGCTGCCAGTTGACAATGAAAATCTTTCATTCTCTTTGTGTAATGCCTTGCCCATCTTTCTAACCATGTATGTGATTGGTCACAAAATCTGTATCCTTTCTCCCTTGTTTGCAATGCTCTTTACTATAATTTTTAAATCCCTTAGTTCAAGACACGACCAATGGCAGTGCAATTCTGCATAAGTCTATAAAGGGGACAATGAAACAGTGTCACAATATCATAGATTGCACATAAATTGCAATTCATGGCTTATACTTTGGAAAGCTGAGTCATGTAATTAAATTGTTGGGTAATTGTTAAGATATTTTTCTTATATGGTTATCCTTGAACTTCTTGAGTTTATAAATGATGAGACTTACTTTCTGGGTGCTTTCATATAGTTAAACATATTTTAGTTATTGAGGTTTCTTGTACTTAATTCAGTTTTCACTTATTCTTTCATGGGAAAAGAGTGTAGGACTAAATGCAAATTAACATTACTGTTTAAATATCACAGACCATTTTCTCTGAGCCCAGTTACAATAACTAGTAATTATAAAAATTGCTTGCCTTCGGCTTCCGGCTAAGCCAGTGCTAAACTTGTCCTTTTATTAGATCTGTCAGACTGAGTTAATTATCTTTATGATAATAGATGTGCCTTACCTCCAACAAAACAAATACACTTATAATTAGCTTTTTAGTTAGAATTTTAATTTATTTATAAAGACTGTTTGTTTTCTTCTGTTCTTCCTGTTATAAAAGCCAAAGCATGAGGAGTGAGCATTTCCCATTTATCAGGTTACCAGTCTGCTTACTAGTATATAAAGACAGAGAAAGAAAAGGGTTCATTATGTTCAACCTCCAAGCCTAGCACATGGAGTCCATCACTCCTCTTCAGTGTTATTTCAACTCAACTTCCAGGTTTTTCATTTTCCTTTGCCTATACAAAAAGCCCCGTTTTCCTCCGCCTCCTTCACAGAGCAGTGTTTACAGCTGCCATTATATGAAAATCCAGCAGGTCTGAATTAGAAAGCTTTCTGTATCACAGCAAGCTGCTGGGAAGTCGAACCATCTTGTGTTGATGCTGTGTTCCCACACTGATGTGTCACAGGCTCATCTTTTATCTATGCCCAGCATGCTTCAAAAAAAGACACAAATGCCCGCAACGAAGCCTTGGAAAGTATCTGCAAAAACAGGAGACCTGAGAGAAAACACGTGCTCCTGTGTCATGCTCAACAGAGTCTTTCCCGACTGACTCAGCTGCTCAGGGCTGTGTGTCTTGAGCAAGTGACATAGCCCCAGTTTCCTCATGAATTTAATACAAATAATTCCTAAATTCAGAGGAGACATTGACAGGACTGAAATAGGATATACAGAAAGGGCTGAGCTTGGTGTGTGGCTCAGCTGGGAAAGCTTCTGGTTTCCTTAGAAGAATCATGGAGGAATGGTGAATATGCAAATAATTTTAAATTAATATTGTAATCTAATAATCAGTCATAGGATTCATTTCATATGGAGATATGTCTTCTACTAGTTAGTGAAAAGATTTCCTCAATCATCTAAAAATTTACTCTGACTCAAGACAAACACTGGCCGCATATGCAAAGAGATGAATTTTTCCAAAGTTGCTATGGTGAACTTTCTGTTCCATGCTGGAAATTACCTCTCAGCATTATTGACATCTAGCATAAATAGCTCTTATTTTTTTTTCCTTTTTCATTCTACAAATGATCTACTCATTTCACTTTGAAAAAATGCTCTTGGCTTAAAGTTTCCTTCTAGCTACTTTCAACCTACAAAATAATAAAGGTCTTATTTATTCAGTATGGGCTTCAAAGAGTTTCCTATGAGGTCAGATTATACAGTACAACATTCAGACTGCAGGCATACCATTAGTAGTGATTGCTCTTTAAGTCTTTCCCTAGTGAAAGAAAGGTTTCCAGGGCTGCAAGAGAAAAATCATCACCTTGACCACTGACTATGGACTGAGTGTGCTGGGAATAAAAGACAGTGGTGGAGGGCAGACGAAAGGGTCTTATGCCCATCTTAGGCAAACGTCCAAGCACCTAATACTCTGATGACTTATTTCTAGGTAGGCCTCAGGAGTTTGAGCATCAAGAATCCAAATGTGCCTACAACTTCTGTTCCAGAACTTCTAGCGAATGCTGCTTATATGTCTGTGACTGGGGAGTCTGTATTTTCTCTTATATTGTATTCAACTTTATTTTATCCCCGAGTGTCTAGAACAAGAAATGCATTTATCATTTCCATAGATATTATTTCCAAAGCTCATGTTGTATAAAGAGGACACATGAATAAACCTGATATATTTCCTGTTTGCGTCTTCACTCACCCAGATTGACATAGGAGGTTACCTGGGACATAAATTCCACCCCAGAGCAGCAGAACCATGAGGATGCAATACTTGATGAAAAACCCTAAAATAATCAATATTCGTGTTTGGAAAAGACTGAAAATGCTATCAATCTTCTAATTAACAAAGTCCATTATAGGTCAACATGGACATGGGGTTTATTGGAGACATTTAGATTTCATAGTGTTCTAAAATAGACATAGATATCATTTATCCATTCAATAGGCATTAGCTAGGATTTTATATATATATATATATATATATATATATATATATATATATATATATATATATATATATATATATTAGATACTTTCAGGGCATAGGGCATAACTATTGAACAGGCATATTTCCTTATGCTGCATCTTTTTTAGATATATTGTTTATTCATTTTCAAGCAGAGAAATACAGAAAGAGGAGATAAAGCCAGGTTAAAGCTGAACAGAATCACAGGATGCTGAAAGATGAGAAGGAGCATCTGTCACTGACTGACAGCCTAGACTGAAGGATAAGTCTGTCAGTCCTGATGGCCTAACTTGGCCTAACTGTGGCCGTTGGTTGTTAGGCAGGAAGAGTGGAGGTCTACTTTGGACAATTACCTGATCTACAGAGTACCATAGTTTTTTAAAAAAATATTTTATTTATTCATTTTCAAGCAGAGAGAGAGAGAGAGTGAGAAACAGGGCCACCACCTTGTGGGTCTGACATATGTGGGGAATTGAACCCAGGGCACTAGAGGCAAGTGCTTTAACCACTGAGCAATCTTCCCAGCCCTTATACTGCATCTTAACAGAACCTTTTATGTATATCTATCAAAGGCTAGCTTATGCATAATAAACTCTGTCAAGTTTGTTCTAGTGCAGTAGTGAACCCCTCATCACCACTCTCAACCAAGCCATATCCTCACACTTGCCTATTTCCTTACTCCAATCTTGTGCACAATGGAGTTAGGAAGAATTGATTCTGTCTGTCCTTAAATTTTTTAAATGTTAATCATATTTTGCTTTTTAGTGTAATACATTTGCTTCTGAAACAAGTACACAGAGGCGTGGAATGGTAACATGACCTGGCAAAGAGAGATGCCCTCTGGATACTGAGCACTGGAAGGTACAGTGGCAATCACAGAGATTTTGAAATATGGAAATCTTCTTCAAAATAATTTTGATGAATGTCCTAAAATGAAAAGCCATAATTCACATTCTCAGTTTCACAAGAAATTAAAAGTGTCTTCATTTATCCCTCATAAATGAAATCATGATTTAAATATTTTGGTGAAAGAAATTTTTAATAACTGCCACTAAGACTAAGTGAAGGAAGTGTGGCTGAATGTAAAAAGGCCGATCTTGCTTCCCTTTTCATTCTGTGTAAATCATTTGGGACTTTTCTTTGCTAGTGCTGTGCTCCAGTGAGCCAATCTGATCTCCAAGTCATTATTACTTTTTCCCCTGAATGGCAGAGCTACATACAAATAGAACTTGTAGTGTAATTCTACACTTGTATTAACACTCATTCCTCTCCACTTTATTTAAGAGTAATGGTGCAGAGAGGTCCAAAAATAATATTAGACTCTTGTGGCATGCTTGCAAATTACCATTCAAATCTTTGCATCCTGCCTTCCCTTAGCCACTGCTCTTATAAGCTGGTACAGATTCTGGTTTCTGTAGCTAGTTCCAGCACTGATGCACTTATGGGATCATTTGCTGGAGGTGGTGAATGCTTGTTTGTGCTTCTAATGAGTTCCCAGCTCCTTATTTATGATTTCAAGAGTTTTCTTCTCAAAACATAGTGCTATAACTTTCTAGGCTTCTTCATGTACCTGAGAACTAGTCCTTCCAATTGTCTCCTGAGGGGCACTGCTCAGAGATGATGATGGTTGGAGTGTAAATGTTCCCATAGCCTCAGGTGTTTTGGGGTTAAATTTTCTGCAGGTGGAGCCCTGCTGGAGGAGATGTGTTGCTGGGGGCAGATCCAGCCTTAGGTGTATGTTTATAGTCAGCTCCCCTACTATGGATGTATTCATGAAGTGAATCAGCTTCCTCTGCCATGGCAAAGCTTCCCCTGGTTTCTGTAAGCCTGAAGTAAACCCTTTCCTCCCATAAACTGCTTCTGGTCAGGCATTTGTCCCAGCAATGAGAACGTAACTGAAAAGATGCCATTGTGAAAATCATGGACAACCTGAAGGGCATTTCTGGAATCTTCAGTAAATATAAGATGGGTTTTAGGCAGAGATGTGAAAACATTCTCTCCACATTAATGAAATAAATGGCAGTCACATGAGACCCAATTCAGAGAAGTTTGGTTCCTTCAGACTGCTGGGAATTGATGTCAGTCCACCTGAGCTTTAGTTTTAGGCTCTGCTTCTTTAGGAATCTGAAAGAAGAATGGTGAGATAAGCTAATAGATGTTCAGTTGAAATTCTGTGCATTACCTGCATTTTTAAAAGAAAACTATGTACAAAAACAGTCTACTTGGCTCTGTCTGTGCTGATCTGGGTTTACACAGACTAAGAAAATTTGTGTATTAGGGAATCAGGCTCTGAGAGGGAAGCCAAGAAAGATGTAACACTATCTGTCATGGTTTGATACAGGTGTCCCCCACAAACAATTGAATGCGTTCTGATAGATCGATCCTCAGCTGATGGCAGTTTGGGTTTTACAACCTCGATGAAGCTGTGTTGTCGGGGGCAGGCTTATGGGGTTATAAGCCAGCTTCCCCTTGCCAGTGTTTGGCACACCTTCCTGCCGCTGTTTGCAGTGCTGTGGCAGAGGTGATGTCCAGCCCTCTGCTCATGCCATCGTTTTCCCTGCCAGA
>PVHP010001227.1:0-34300 GCA_004024765.1 Zapus hudsonius | reverse complement strand
TCCATTCCTCTACAAGCCACTTTTGTTTGGGTTCTCTCTGCGCAGCAACTAGAAAGCTGACTGCAACACTATCCATCAAAGAGTAACTATTTTGGCTTGAGCCAATTTTTAACATGTTAAGATGTGGGCCAAATATAATCGGATCTGATAAACACAATTCCAGACTCTTACATAAATTCTCTTGATTTTTGAATCTTAAAAATACATTTAAAACTACCAGAAGGCCTAGCCAATCACGGTACTCTATACTTTGCTTGCTATGTACTCAGGATGTGCTGGGCTTTTTATTCCTTAGATATTTTCGTCTGAATATCCCTTAGAAGAACATGGAACTTTTCCTAGGATGAGTTTAAAGGAAATACCTACTATGAATCTCCAAGTACAATGATAACCCAGGTTCTATACTTAATTTTATGATCTTTCCATGTCAACAGGTAAGGTCCCAGCTACTATTTTTTCTAAAGAATCTGCAACTAGATGGTACAACTGATTTAATTGAATGCTTGGAAAAATATCTATGGCTGAGGCATCTTACCTTAGTAGGACCAGCTTAAACTCAAGATAGACTTTAATACAATTCCTTATGCATTTATTTGGTACAAAACTACACTTTAGGTTTCAAGTCCATTCTTTATGGATTTGTGTTCTTTATAATAAAAGTAAAGAGAAAATGGGAAGAATGAAAATGTTCTTATATGCATATATACAAATAATAAATACTTATTTAATTCTGGAAACCATTTTACAAACAGATGTAATATTTAAGTGGTAATAGGCAGAGATTTAATTAGAACCCTATACTCCACTGTCAGCATTCAAAATCTTACATGAATGTGTACATACACCACACACACACAGACACACACACAGACACACACACACACACACACACACACACACACACACACACACACACCTATGCACATCATTTTCATGCCCTTAGAGAAAACATGGAAAGAAACAATTCTAATTCTATATTGAATAGAACATAACAGGTTGCCCTTCCCTTCCCTCCCTCCTTTCATCTTTCATCCTCTTCCTCTTTCCACCTATTTTCCCACTTACCCTATTTTTACTTAATAGGCTTTATCCTTAACTCCATTCTGACTTCTCAGCTTGGCTTAATATATTTATGATCTTGACTGTAGCTAAAGTTTGATCTTGTGATGTATACTGCATTATTATCAGGTCCTCAAAAAGAATGGTCCAAGTACATTTAAAACTGGCAGGTTACACAGTAGCAATGCATCAGCACAGTGATTCCAGGTCATTGTTTTATTGGGTGTCAATAAGGTAGCAAATTGGTTCTCAGTGGCTGGATTAGTGAGAAGTTAGAGTAGGTTAACTACTATAACAAAATACGAAAGGAAGTATTTTTTCTGAGTTGTGTAAAGCCACTTTAGATAAGGAAAAACTGACCTGGAGTGGGATGTGAATTTCTGCTCTACCAGCTCTGCAATCTTTAATGTCTTTGCATATGACTCTGGTTATTGAGAAAGGAAATTAGTGTGGGGGATTATGAATGGGAAAGCTACATAGGCTAAGCCTGGGAGCTGTCAGCATTACTTGTGCCCACATCTGATTGCAAGGAGACTTATGATGTGTAGATTGTCCTTAACCTACAATAGAAAAAGAAATGGATTTTGGTCCCAGCTGGCAATTACCACCATACAGGGCATCAAAATCTTCTTAGAACCCAGAAGTGAGGCCAAGGAGGCCACCAATCATAAACTAGAGTTTCAGTTTAACATAGATGAAAAAAAAATAAAAAATTTAGAAAAGTTCATTCTTACATAAAAGCTATGGTAAAGATCCCAATTTTCTGCAGTTAGCCCAAAGGTGCTTGTCTACAGTGCTCATTATTTTCCTAATATTAAGTGAATATGGATTTAAATGATCTATGTCACATAGGAATATATTAACAGTGATTGTGTTCTGTCTATTGAAGATGAAGTAACATTACATTAGTGGAAACCCAAGGGGGGCTTTCTGAAATTCTTATGCTCATGACCTCATTCAAAAAGAAGAGCCGATCCAAACCATTTGGATCAGTTTAGAAATAATCTATTATGAAAGTGTCATTGAGAGGGATCCCACCATGGAAATCATCTTTCCTCGTGCCTATAAAGCTGTCACTACAAAAATGGAATGATTACCTTGGAAGAAAGACATTGCAGGCTTAGAAAATGGGCTGAACTGGTCACACATGACACATCCAATTATGTCATGGCTGCAGTCAACAACTACACCTTCTTATGTGGAGGCAGGGCCAAGAGAAATTGAGACCTTAATTAATCATATCACCTCATAGTCCTTTAAGTGATGGTGTAATTGCAGTTGCCTATACCTGTAGTTGGAAGCAAGGAAAACTCTAAGATGGATTCTTATAGTAGAGGTAGAAGGAACAAGGTGCCATGCCAAGTCTCCTCAGAGCAGTTCTCCAGTGAGGGACTGGGGATAAGTGTTTACTAAGCTGTATTTACTAAGCATCTTTGACTTAATGCCCATGACTAGTAGCATTTACCCCACATGTATCTTTTACGTTTATTAAAATGAATGAGGACTGAATAAAATCATGTCCATGCATTTAATCATCCTCCCAGATCTGCCCCCTTGCATTCTACTTCAGGGACCCCCTTAATTTTCTATGAATAATCTACACATTCTTAAGATATTTATATTTGGATTCATTTAGATGATATATTAATAGTGAATTTCCTTCTGCACAGTGATATTAAGTATGGATGGTGTTAGTATCATTGAAAATAGTTACTTTAGCCGGGTGTGGTGGCGCACGCCTTTAATCCCAGCACTCGGGAGGCAGAGGTAGGAGGATCACCATGAGTTCAAGGCCAGCCTGAGACTACATCGTGACTTCCAGGTCAGCCTGGGCTAGAGAGAGACCCTACCTCAAAAACCAAAAAAGAAAAAAAGAAAAGAAAAAGAAAAAGAAATAGTTACTTTACTAAAAGCAATAATAATTTTGTTAAGTGAGTTCTTGGTTTATTTAAATTATCTCAGGTGACAGAAAAGTTGATGGAGTCATTGTGTAGACTTTTATTCACTTAGAGAAACAAACCTGATTTCCAATGTATCTGTAGTCAACTTCCTCTGCCTCTTGGATATGAGATGTATATAAAAGTGGATCAAAGAGGATCGGTAGATGACAGAGGGATTTTCATCTCCCAAGTTGTTGCTATGTTTTTTCCTCCAATGTTTTCCTCTTCATCTCAGTGCAGTTTATATTTTCAGGTGAACTTTGCCCACCATGATCTTAATATTACTTTTGCTTAATGGCCCCCAAACACCTTGATTAATAGAAGACCTTGCTTCTCTACAGTATCCACATCAGAAAGGACAGTGTGTGGGAAAAGTAGAATCTGTTACAATTTAGTTTTGGATATGACAAGCTGAAAGCTCATCTTTTATTCTTTCCTCCATAACACAAAAATAGAAAGCATACCCGAGGATCCCTAGCTAAATGTGATGAGATATTAGTAAAGCTAATAGCTAATCACGTGCCCAATTGTCCCCCTAGTACAAGGCCCCTGGAAACGTCTGATAGAGAGCATAGATTTGAAGTAAAACCTATGGATTTTTTTAAATTTTCAACTCAATGTAAGACCTCCAAGGCTAGCTGGATCAGCAAAATAGACTCCAATTATACAAAGCAAGCCTAGCACACATATAGCAGAGAGAGAGAGAGAGAGAGAGAGAGAGAGAGAGAGAGAGAGAGAGAGAGAGGGAGAGAGAGATTTTTCTTGAAGCACTTATCTCAACAGAAAACTGAGAAGGAAAACTTCCTCCAGGCATCAACTCCCCCTTCACCATAACTACTTCTAAGAACACCAAAGACACACCCAGCATCCTTAGGTGCCTATAATACACCCACTGCTGAAAGCATGATGTCCACAGTGAAACCAGCCAACCTCAATCTGCCCCACAGGAGATGGGAATAAGACAGGAACCTAATACTGAAGTTCAATGTGAGAAGTTACTGGAGTGACTGCATCTGCCTGTATGCTTTTAAGTACCATAGATGTGTTATTCCTTTGAAAGCCATACACTTTCTTCATTTTCTTTTGGGACTCTGAGTGAAGGGTGAAAACTTCTGGCTTGGTTGGAGGCAAAATGAATGGGGCAGCTCAATTCCTCTAACTTTTTTTAAAATATTTTTATTCATTTTCAAGCAGAGAGAGAGAGAGAGAGAGAGAGAGAGAGAGAGAGAGAGAGAGAGAGAGAGAGAGAGAACCAGGGCCACCACCTTGTGGGTCTGGCTTATGTGGGTCCTGGGGAATTGAACCGGGGGCCTTAGGCACTGAAGGCAAGTGCCTTAACCGCTGAGCCATCTCTCCAGCCCAATTCCTCTAACTTTTGAGGTTACCCTGATGCAAGGAGCAGCACTGGGCTTGCACAGGACTGTCCCTTCATAGAAAGTGATGCCAATGATTATTTTTTACCTGTGCCTCACTTGGAATTCAACCTCTTGAGTCTGCTCCCATCTGCACACAAGCTCTGCCTCCTTAACACTATGAAAGAGAATTTAAAATGAAGTCAAGGGCCCTTATTGTTACTGACTAATGAGAAAGGGGATTTGCAGAAAGAGACCTCCCACATTTTTCCACAAGGGAAATCTATTCTCTAAAGAGAACTTTATCATGTTGCTTATTCAATAAATGTTTATCCAGAGGCATATAGAGTACCTCAGGGTTCTGCAGATACCAATTTGTGAAACACTGTGATAACAGTTAAAGACGGCCACTTTAGTGGGTCCCTTGCCACTAAGGTTGCTGGAAAGAAACTCTAAAATGAGCCTTGGAAACATCTTACCAGCACTGCGTTATAAGGCAAGTGTAAAAATACATTTAGCATTGCCATTGAAAAATCAATTAAAATTTCATAAAGATCATGTGGACCCAGAAAAATTATCTTAGAAATCTCAGACATATTGTTCTGCAATTTTAGAATTGCTGATAAGAAGGTATAATAAACAGTTCTGGGATTCAAACAGACTGGGTTTCTAATCCTGGCTCTAGAATTCACGAACTAGTCTATCTTGGGTTATATGACTTACACTTCTCATATTTAAAAATGAGAACCACAGTGTTTACCCCCTATCATTTTGATCAGGCAGACAGCATGATGCATGTAACATATGCACGAGGTATTGTACACAGAGCAAAGTCCTTTTACACTGCCCTCTTCTCCCATTACGTGTAAGGAGGTAATGATGAATTAAATACTGTCCAAAGGGAGATCTGAGTCTGATGAGACAAGAGATACAGAATCACAAATATACTACATCATGATAAGAACAATAGTATAAAAATGCAACAGAGAAAAAGAATGTATAAGATATGGCCAAGGAATATTTTTCCCTGAGTCTTCTACAAGAAACTCACAAAAGTTTTGCCCAAAGAAATATATTCCTAGTGAATATTCAGTTAATGATAATAGTGATGGTGATGGTGATGATGATGAAAATACCGTTAATGATGATGACAGTAATGATGAAGATAATGTGTATTCACATTGCTATGTTGTAGGGATTCAATTTGCATATATTACTGGATCCTCACCACACTCTAGTGATGGAAAAATATAATTTCTAAGTTGCAGAAAAATCTCAAAGTTGTACAGACAGCATGAAAAAAAGCTGAAACTTGACTCAGTTTTCTCTCACTTAAAAAAGCTATAGCCGGGCGTGGTGGCGCATGCCTTTAATCCCAGCACTTGGGAGGCAAAGGTAGGAGGATCACCGTGAGTTCAAGGTCACCCTGAGACTACAGAGTG
Source organism: Zapus hudsonius (assembly GCA_004024765.1). Classification (NCBI taxonomy): domain Eukaryota; kingdom Metazoa; phylum Chordata; class Mammalia; order Rodentia; family Dipodidae; genus Zapus; species Zapus hudsonius. Next base: position 28,507 of record PVHP010001227.1, on the reverse strand, counting down.
AATTCCAGGTCAGCAAGACCCTACCTCAACCCCCCCAAAAATAAATATATAAATAAATAAATAAATAAATAAATAATATTAAAAAAATATTTAACACATAGTCTTTCAATAATTTAATGAATAATTGGTGGTCAGATGCCATATCAAGTACAGTTAATTCAATGTCAGTAGGATATTGCGGGGATACAGAGTCCCTCTGCCTACCTCATCCTATTTCCCATTTCCTGGTTTTCCTTGCTCTTCATGAGGTGGGCGTATATCACTGTCTCCTTGTATGTGGCCCAAACCTAGACAGCTACAGCTTTTCCTAATCATGACAGTTCAACATGTCATCCTGTCACAAGGTAATGCAAAAGGGTTGCCCTTCTCTGTGTAAAATTTAGGCTATTATAGCTCTTATAAAAAAGCAAAAAAATGGGAGCACCATCACAAGGTTTGCTCATACAATGCATATAATCATTCATAATAAAGACATTAATTTTAGAAATAAATAAATAAAAATAACAGATCCAGTATGCACACCAAGGAAGGAGCCCAGTGGGTAGGAGACAGAGAGGAGGGAATGGGGGAACCATCACAAGATTTGCTCACAAAACATATATAATTATTCATAAGAAAGATATTAATTTTAAAAAGAACAAAAGCAAGCTAAGAGATCAAACAGTAAGAATGTCATCTGCACCAGCATTTATAGCTGGCCGTTTTAGTGCCTTACCCCAAAGGACTCACCTGAGCATGGGTCAGTGTGGATTGTTTATTGTACTTTGAATCAAAGGACTCTATAAGGCCTTGGTGCCTAATTACAACCATTCAAATATTACTAAATGCTTTATTTGTATATTTCTTAATATATTCATAATATTTTATATGTGTCATATTCACATGTGTGTATCATACAACAAGCCCTGCCCCTGCCATGTTTATTCCTAAGGCTCCCATAGTCCTCTCTGGAGACATCCCATTCTGCACATAACCACAGATGTAAATTTTATGTTCATCATAACCTTTTGTGGCTTTTAATATCATTAAAATACTACATTATTCGTCAGACATTGAATTTTTTTCTTTAGGGGCATGTGTGTAGTCTATATCCCGGCTTCTTAAACTGTGACTCGTGACCCCTAATGAGGTCACATAACAGTGATAACTGAATGTTGAGGTCACCAAAAATATTGGCAATACTAATAGATGTTATGAGCATACAATAACCAAAAATCAATTGAAAATCAAATGCATAATGAATCCCAGGTATCTTACAGGGGTCTCCCCTGTTGTATTACGTGATTTCTCTACTGCCTTGGTTCTGAACACACATTAACAATTTGCATTGTGCTTGTCATCACTCCAAGCAATACCAGGTCTTGCTGCCAGCACCGCATTGGTGCAGATTCAAGACTATTGTATGTTCCCAATGGCAGTGTTTCTGTTGTGAACACAAAGTCTTCTGTTCTTACAAAGAAATAATGTTTTACTTATGGAAAACAGACCTTGAATAGTTTGCTACCCTCATTCCTCAGCATGAATCAAATTATACCTTTAGATTGCATTGTGTTGGAATATTTGATTTTAAGGTTATTTATTTTATTTAAGTTGCTGAGAGTGTCATAAGACAGTCATTAAATGAAATTTGCCCTGGGATTAGTTCAGAATTTCTAACAATTTATGAAATGGCCATTGATATGCTTTATCTTTTTGGACTATATCTTTATGTGAAAGGGCAGTCTCAGCATTGACAATTTTAATATCAAAATATCAATCAACTCTGGAAAATGTTGATATTCTAGGTCCTGCAGTATCAAATATTCAGCTAAGATATAAGTTTTTATATCTATCTCATTAATATGAAAAATTGTTTTCATCTTTAATAGGTAAAATTATGTATACACCAAATAATTATTTTAAATGCATGTATGATTTATTATCAATAAATGCTTTATTTCATTACATATTTTATATAGCTATAGCTCAGGGTTAAAAATTGGAAGAAGGTTACAATCAAAACATGTAATTTACTGGTATAAAAATGATCAATAAACAAAAATTAGAATATAGCTATGACAAAAAGTTTTATGAGAAAAAAAAAACCTGTTCCAGCAGGTCTGGTCTGTATAATGTACTTCCACTATTCAATGGCAAAGATAGACCCGAGTATTCTTACACTTGCTCTTGATGACGATCCTTGGAATGCGTCAGGCTTTGAACTATCAAATGTGACCTTTATTTGCAGTCTGAATGTGTACTGTGAAGATAAAAACTTTAAATCCTCAATAATACTAAATAATATTAACATTTTACCCCTAAATTGTTTGCACTTACACCAAAGGCAAGGTTCTTTGTTATTTTATACATACCTTGCCTAAGTGAAGAATGCCAAAGTTTTTAATCTTTCACCATCTATGTATAATACATTGGTGTGATCTTTAATTTTATTTCTATAAATATTCATCTGTCATGCATTTACTTATTTTGTATGTTTCCTGTTTTATTGCTATTCATGCATCTTGCCCATTTTTATGATGTGTTATTTTTGGTTATTGGCATAATTTTTCATTAAACATTCTGGATCTCAGTCCTTGGATAGTTTATGTCTATCAGAAATTTTCTCTCCACATCTGGATTCTGCATTCACTCTTGCTATTATAGAGTCTATAGCCAGAAGATTGGAAACATTTAGACAGACTTGAATTTATTAATTCTTTCATTTTCTTTTTCTGATAATGATATTTAGATATCATTGTCTCCACTACATTCATGATTGCATACTTCTGTATTTCATTCTAAAAAATAAGTTTATTTTATTAAAAATATTTTCTAAAAGTAAGTAAGGTACTTAAGATAAAGTAATGATTTTACTTTATTCCACATAACCTTTTCCTCTTTTTCTCACGTCTTTGAAATGTCAATGAACTTGATCATTCATTAAGTTTGCATAGAACTGTGACAATTCCTTGAACTGTTTCTTTTGTTCCATTGGTCATTGGTCACTTTTTCTCAATACTACTGTATTGTCCATTTATAAAAACTCTTTGTATACATGCCGATTCATCACGCCTGATTCTTTTCTAAGAAATGTCTACATGTGTCCTTGCTTTTTATCCATATGCACTTTATAACCAGCTGAGCTAATTCTACAGATAAATTGGTAGGAATTTCTATTGGAATTAAAATGAATTTATAGATTATTCTAAGAAAAATTGACAATTTAAAATGTTCAATTTTTTCATGCACATAGTATATCTCTCTGCTTATTTGTACTTTTTATGTCCAATTGTAATGCTTCAAATTTTTCTTCATAAAGGTCATATACACCTTTAAGTCATGTAGTATGTTTCTGGTCTTGTTCTAAAATTGCTTTTTCTGTCTGGGCCATCAAAGAAGTGCAGATGATTTTTTTATCCATAAGTATATAAGATACTGTATTAATTTACACAGCCTCAGTGTATTCCTTTGAGTTGCCAACAAGGAGAGTCTTACTGAGTTTTAGTGCTTATATTGTTTATTAAATTTCAACCCTTGTATTATTTTTCATTATCTTACATAAGAGCCTTCATATTGAAATATGAGATATTATTTATTCACATATTTATTCACATTTCATATTGAAAATATGAAGAGAGTGAAAATGGTGAAATCAAGTGGCAAAATGGACTCTCTCAACTTGTTTCTAACTCTGGAAGGAATATAGTTTACCCCATTTTTGCCTGATATCCTTTATCATTTTGTACTACTTCCTTCATTTGTATTATGATTTTTTGAATCGTAGATGAGTAATGTATATTTACCTACTTTATGCCTCTCTGTTGCCATGTTCATGCCTGTTTCTCTCTATTTTTGTTCCTTTATACTTATTATATAATACATATCATCTAATATATAATATATAATCTAATATATATGACATAATAGATAATAGGTAAATAGACAGATTCCACAATATGTGTGTGTGTGTGTGTGTGTGGTGTGTGTCTGGCTTACTTTGTTTAACATAATGACCAACAGTTTCATCAATTGAATTGTGACTGCCATAAATTCATTGTTACAAATGAATAAAATTTTGTCATGTATATGGACTTTTCTCTGTTTAATTTACACATCTACTGATGGACATCTAGCTAGGTTCCATATCTTGGCCCTTGAAATTAGTGCAAAAACAAGGATGAATGTGTAGATATTGAGATATGCATGATTTTCTTATTTTATTGTTAATATGATATTTAAGCTGCATTAACATAATGTATGTTGGGTTTGGGGGTCTGGAAGTTCCAGTGAAAAGTCATGTGGCATTATTATTCGGGTTTCTGCTGAGGCAGCATCATGATGTGAAACACAAAGAGTAGATGAGCTGGGATCCTTGCATCCCCTTCAAGAATGGCATAACCCCCGCCAGTTTCCACCTTCTATAGATCTGCACATTAGAGCCACAGTGGAGAGCAAGCTTCCAAAACACCCCCATCTTTTGGGAGAACACTGTCTACATTTAAAATGCAGCCTATTTACAATTACGTTCATAACGTTTCTAAAATTGAACAAGAACCTAGACCTGTATGTGTGAGATAAACGCTGATGGACCTTGGGGTATTTCTTGTTTTGTTGATGTATATTTTGGAGGTTTTTATAGGCATAGCTATGGGTAAGGTTTGCCTCTAATATTCCTTACTTATTTCTTCTTCTCTGTCTAGTTTCATGGGACCATAATTCTATCCCCATGTGCTTCATGATTTTATTTCCCTGACTTTTGTTTTCATATCTTCAAGTCATTATTGCTGTGATGATAATGTGCTTTGAAAATATAAGTGATATTTTGAGATGTATTTAATAAACTCTTGGAAAATTTTAAAGTAATGATGCTGTTTTTATAATGGAAATAAACTATTAATTCTTCTTATTTCCCTAAAACACTCTTGATAAGTTTGCATTTGCAAGGACATTATCAATTTCACCTAAAATTTAACTTGATTAGCATAAGGGTGTTCATTTCAGGCTCAAGAGTCAAACCTGCACATTTTACTAATGTAAAAAGTTTTAAATTCCTGCAATGTGCCTTCACATTTTTCTCCTTTCTTTTTTTAATCAATCTTTAATCCAACTTTGTGCTATCAGCGTTTTCAAAAAAAAAATGTAAATTGACTATGGCAGGCCTCATAATTGTATCTCATATTTATTCAATTCGTTTAATTTTGTTGGGTTTATTCTGTATTCTTTGACCTGATTTCTAGTAAACACTCATCTTTTTTCTCATTTTGGAAAATGAACGATCTAGTTAACAAATATATAAGTTAAATGTTGAATTGCAGCCTTCACTTTTGATTGATATATAATATTCAGCTATGATATACTGATTAAAAATCTTACATTTCTATTTTTAAAATTTTTCTTTGATAACATGTATTTTGAAATGTCTAGTATCCAACTTATAATTTCATTGAAATATGATATATACATTCTCTTTCTCATTTTCTTTTACTTAATCCTAATATGTTTGCATGGTAATGACTGAATTTTCTTGAAGCCATACTTAATATCCTCACAAAAAGATTCTTGACCAAAAATGTATTTCTTTACATTATTGGATTCAGGGTCCCACATGTCTTAGCACTTAAAACTGGGAAATCCTCTGTCTTTCTAATTTGTTGCACTTAATTTAACAATTACTGAGAAATGTGTGTTAATCTGTCTTAATGTGATTTTGCTTTCTTAACTGTCTCTTTAAGTACTGTAAACTATATTATGACACTATAATGTTTTTTATAAGTCTAGAATTGTCATGCCATTCCATTAAGCTACAAGTTTTAGTCTTATAGAAAAACAGACTTTATTTCTAGCAACATCTTCTTTCTTAATGTCTACTTTCTTTTATAACAATATAAAACCACATTTTATTTTAGTTAGTAAAGGCCTGGAAACTTTTTGGTAATTTTCCACTTAAGCTTTCAGTTTTAATTTGATTTAAGTATGTCTTTTATAAGCAACATATAACTCGATAGTGTTTTTTTTTATCATGAAGCTTTTAAATACCAAGACCAGACTATATTAGACAGAGAATTTCTGTCTTAGAGTTTTTCTAGTACAATATTTTGTTGGCTTGTTTTGTCCGACTTTTAGACGTTTATTTTCTTCTTTTCTGACTTCTTTAGGGTTGAAGTTTTTATTGTGTTTATCCTTCTGTACTGGAAATTAACTAGTGTCCTTTAAATATTTTACTGATTTCAGGGTTTTAGATAAGTAATTTAATACATATGTAAAACTATTATATTTCTTGGATCTTTTACATGCATGTGTGATGTGTGCGGTGTGTATGTGTGGGTACAAGTGATTTAGGTGTATGTATGGGCAAGCATTTGAACCATCTTCATGGATGCAGAAGCCAGAGAACGATGTCCGATGTCCTGCTCTATTTGTCTCCCCCTTATTGGATGGAAGCAATGTCTCTCGGGGAACCTGGAACTCATGATTTGTTTTGGCTAAACTGGCTAGACAGCAATCACCAAGAATCCCCTGTTGTCATCTCCTCAGTGCTAGAGATACAGGCATGCACAACCAGGTCTAAATATTTGCACAACAAGTGCACTTACCCAGTGAGTTATCAGCCTGAACCTTGAAGACAAGTTTGGAGGAAAATCATCCACTTTGTTATGACACTTTTGTCCAGAAATTTAGTTCAATCACCTATTCCCTCCTATTATTTATCTTATTGATGATTTTTCTTCTTGTTAGTGTTTTCTTTATCATGCCTTCTGCCATCATAAGACACTTTAGAATTTTTTATTAATATCTTTATTATGAATAATTATGTATAATGCATGAGCAAGTCTTGTGAAGGTGCCCCCATTTCCCTCCTCTTTGTCCCCTACCCCCTGGGGTCCCTCCTCAGTGTGATTATTGGATCTGTCCATAGGGTAGGGGGGTATGATTTGCACCAGAGGTAGCCAGTTTTTTTTGGGTTTTTTGCCTCCCCCTTTATGGATTGTTGCTGATGGGAGCAATGTCTCTGGATATTCTCCCCCACCATTGCTCTTACATTCTTTCTGCCCCCTTTTCTGCTCAGTTCCCTGAGTCATGGTGGGTGAGTTTTAAGTCTGTTTTATTGTTGAGATCTTTAAGTGTCTCTGGACTTCTGCTTTGGGTTGTGTGACTTTTCATGGGTTATCAAAATTTCTGTGGTGATTGGTCTCCTGTTTATCTGGTCACTTTCTCATACTTTTCATTCAGGTCCTGTGTGAAGGACAGGGGTGGTTCATCTTCAGTGCCTGGAGGTCAACCATCATCCCATTTCTGGTTGGTTTAATTGGGTTTTCCCAGGCTCTCTCACTGCTTTCTGAAAAATAGAAATAGAATCTCCATCAGAAAGTGAGATCAATATAGGTTAAATGAGACAACATTGCTATTTTGGCTAGCTCCTAATGGGTGTAGCCTCTCTGTAGCTCCCTGGTAGTGGGAGTTTCCCCTAGGAGCCCTAGTTCTTAGTCCCTATAGGATTTTGCCATGGATCCCAGTTACATTTTAGGGTTTCTTGTCACTAAGCGGATCTCTTAGCCAATTGGTAAGCTATTGATTACCCTCCTCAGTTTAGTGCCACTATTGCACAGATGAGCATTTCTTGACTTGCTGGTCCCTTCCATATAGCAATGTCAGTGGTGTTTGCTTTCTCCAAATATCATTGACCAATTTCCTCTGGCAGCTCATGCCACACATTCTAATGCTAGTGCTACCATCTGGGAGCTGGTTACCATTCTGAATCTAACAGGGTTTCTTGGCATTGTTTGAAGACACTCTGTGATTTCTTCAGAAATAAAGCCCTACCTTAGGCCTGGGTCAGGTATTCAATGTCTTTGACAGAAGTCTGTCACTGTTTTGGAGAACTGGTGGGTCTCTTTGATCAACTGCTCAGTGTGAGAAGGAACCAATTAGTGGGGCAGGGAGATGCAGGCCTGAACAATTATTCTTGGGGTTAGGCTTTCTCCTATTCTATTCATGGCCCCTCTTACTTGAAATAGACCTTTAAAATTCTGTGATTTCCATTTGGTCATATTTTTTCACTTCTTTTTGTTATTTTGTGTGAAATTTTCACTAACTACTAAAATTTGCGATTCTATGTACAAAACAATCTTTTCTGACTATTTTCACATGAATGTGCCCTAATTGTACTATCTTCTAGTCACCCTGCTTGCTTGGAAGTGAAGATGATGTTCAGTCAGCCTGTTGGGTTTGGGGCAGTGTTCAGGTTCTAGTTTACAGTTGAAAGGGTTACTATAGAATAACTGGCTTTCAAAACTGCACCTGCATTTGGCTTCATCAGATTTCTTTTTCTATGGTTTCAGGCATAATTTTGGACATTTCTAAGTCATTATGACATCAAATATTTTCTATGTTATGTCCTTTCTTTTTGAATTCTGATTATCTCTGTGATGGACATTTTATTCTTTTCTCTATATTCCTCAAATTCTTCTCATATTTCTATGCTGCATTCTGGATAATTGCATTAGACTCAGTTTGGTTCATTAATTATTTTTTTCTGCTAATTCATGTCTGATTTTTACCAAGTACATTGAGGTTTAAATTTAATATATACATTTATTTATGGAAAATTATTTGGTTCTCATAATTATATCTCTCTTTCTTTTCTTTTTATTTTATTTATTTATTTTTTGAGGTAGCACCTCACTCTAGACCAGCATGACCTGAAATTTACTATGTAGTCTCAGGGTGGCCTTAAACTCATGGTGATTCTTACCTCTGCCTCCTAAGTGCTAGAATTAAAGGCATGTGCAACCACGTCCAGCTAGATATCTTTTTATTCTTACTTATCTTTTTTATTCTTTTCAAAACATTTACTCATCTTTCTTGACCCTTTGATTTTGGAAATTCTAAAATGTCTAGGTTTATAGAACTTTTCTATAGGAGTTATTTACCTTTGGTTTTACTTCTCTTCTGGAAGAATTATTAACCCAAGATCACTATAAATGATTTTCTCAGGATCAGAGTTTTAAGAAAACTGTAACATAAGAATTTAAGCCTGATGAAATTAGTGATGGTTCAGTGTTTAAAAGTGTTTGATTGCCAAGCCTACAAGCCTAGGTTTGATTCTACAGTGTCCATGTAAATACAGATGCACAAAGTTGTGCATGTATCTGGAATTTGGTGCAGCAAGAAGTCTTGGCTCACCCCCTCCTTATATATAAATATATAAATATATATATGCACATATATGTAAATAACTATATTAAAGATTTTAAAAAAAGAATTTAAGCTTGGTAATAAAAGTACATTTTAATAATCAGGAATGAAACTCCTCCTATGAGGCTAGCATTACCCTAATACCAAAACCAGACAGAGATACATCAAGAAGGAAAACTATAGATCTATATCACTGATGAACTTAGACATAAAAACTCTGAACAAAATCCTCGCAAACCAAATTTAACAACACATAAAAGCATTCACCTCAATTGAGTAGGCTTCATCCCAGGAATTCAGGGATGGTTCAACATATGGAAAGTGAATAAAGTAATCCACCACATAAGCACAAACATATGAAGCATTTCAATTGACACAGAAAAGGCCTTTGACAAAATTCAACATCACTTCATGATCAAAACACTGGAGAAACTGGGCCTGGAAGGCTTATACCTCAAAATAATAAAGGCTATATGCAAATCACCTAAAGCCCAAATAATCCTTAGTGAGAAAAAATGCAAGGTGTTCCCATTAAGATCAGAAACAAGACAGGGGTGTCCATTCTCACCACTATTTTTCAACAGAGTGTTTAAGTTCTATCCCAAGCAATAAAACAGGATAAAAACACACAAGGTAGACAAATTATAAAGGAAGAAGTCAAACTAGCCCTATTTGCAGATGACATGATCCCATGAATAATGGACCCCCAAAAAACTCTAAGATCCAACTCTTAAAGGTGATAAATTTCTTTAGCAAAGTGGCAGGATATACGATTAGTACACATAAGTTAGAAGCCTTTATGTATGCAAGTGACAAGCATACATAAAAAAATCAGGGAGACTGTCCTGTTTTCAAAAGCCACAGAAATAAATAAATAAATCACTTTGGAGTAATATGACTATGGATGTGAAAGACCTATATAATGAAAACATTCAAGAAAAGAAATTGAGGAGGACCTGAGAAGGAAAGAACTTCTTTGCTTCTAGATAGATACAATTAATAGTGTCAAAATAGCAATTCTACCAAAAACAATATACAGATTCAATCCAATGCCAATAAAAATCCAGGAACATTCTTTACATAGATAGAAAAAAATAATGTCAAAATTATTTTGGAATGGCAGAAGTCCTTGGATCTCCAAAAATATCCCCAGCAAAAGAAACAGCTTTGGAAATATTACCATACCAGATTTAAAGCTATATTATAAAGCCGTATTAACAAAAACAACATGGTACTGATAGAGAAAGACACAGATAGACCACTGGGAGAGAATTGAAGTCCCAGCTCTCAGTTCAAGTAACTTCAGCTACTTGATCTTTGATGAGTTGCCAACAATGTTCATTGAAAAAAAGACAGCTTCTTCAACAAATGGTGCTGGACAAATTGGATAAATACATGGAAAAAATGAAACAAAACAGACTCCTCTAACCATGCACAAAATATTAACTCCAAATGTTACTAAAGATCTCATTATAAGACCTAAAGCTCTTAAGAGCCCTGGAAGAAAAAATAGGAGGGAATCTCCACAATATAGGAGTGGGGAAAATCTTCCAAAACATAACCCCAATAGTCCAGGAAATTCAACAATCACTCAACCAATGGGATCTCATCAAGCTAAATAGCTTTTTACAGACAAACATACCATACATAGAGTCAACAGTCCACCATCAGACTGTGAGAAAATCTTTACCTGCTACTCCTCTGAGTAGCCTAACAAACCTGAAATTATAGCTTACTCCCTGGCAGGAGTTGAACTTATAGTCCTCCATGCCATGGAACATTCTGGCAATCCCACCAAGAAGGGCCCTCAGTGGAAGAGAGACAAGGAAGAGGGGAAATGGTGGTACCAGCACAAGATTTGTACATAGAGTTTCTACATATTAATTAAAAATAAATAAAATTATAGTAAGGGAAATAATTCCATTTAGTATATGTAGATCTTGAAAAACTGTGATGTGTGATGGTTTCTAAAGGCATATGCAAGACAATTTGGGGTTACAGGACCCCAAAGTGAATATCTTTCTCCTTAACTAAAGTCTGGAATTGTTCCTGAGTTTCTAGGGAAAATGTATAGGTCTTTGTACTTTATTGCAGGTTCTGAAATATCATAAGGGTCTGGCTTTTCCTTATCTCTACCCCCATAGGGAGTCCTTCACTCCCTTTGGAAATGGTCCTTCCTAGATCATTAAGATTTCTGGGAAGATTGTCCTTTTCCAGAAATCATGACCCCAGATACCTGACTAGACTGGCTAAGCCAACCACCCACCCATGTGGTTCATGAAAAACACCAAGCTGAAATTTGAGGTGGGCTTCTCAAACCCACTAGGGACTCCGTGGGCAAGAGCTCTTCTTTGCTTCCTTCTCTTCTGTTGAGTGTATGTCTCCACTCTCAAAACTCTGCCTTCTGAAGTTCTAAGCTATGTCTTTCTTCCTGCCCTTACCCCCCCACACCCTTCTCTTAAAGTTCTGAGCTTTTCAATGTAAGTGCTCCTTTTCTGAAAGTCCTACTTCCTCAAACACAAAGGTACAATAAAATCTCTCTGAACCTTATCTTCTGGTCTTTGGATATCATCCTTTGAATTCATGAGAAAAGAATGTGGAGCTGCCCCAAATTATCAGTGTGTTGGAATACATATTGCGGCATTGATGAGGAACCCCAGAATTCCCGTATTATTTGGATACCTTCTCTCTGAAAATACAATATAACTTTCCACCCCAATGAAACAACATTGATATTGATATTTACCTGCATTGTACATCCATCCAATCAATATAGAGAAATGAAGGCAAAAGTGCCGCTGCTTCTGTGGAATGAGAATGAGCCATGTTTTACAGTAATGTCAATAAGAGGAGCAAAAGAAAAAAAAATGCTGAGTGTTTTATTTAGGAACTCTGTCCTATGCAGGGTGTGCTTAAGATGCTAAGTATTAAGATGTGCTGAAGTTATAAGAAAATCTTGTGAGCATTAGAGTTGAGCAGGGTCCAAGGAAGCTGTCTCTTCTAGGGATGCTGTACACAGAAGAGCATAGATAAAATAAACCTAGCTTCATTTAGGGGAGCACAAAATCTCTAGACATGTTTGAAAACTGAGTAGCAACAAAGCCTAAAAGATGGATGGCTGAGATGTTAATGTTCTGATCACCCTCTCTGGAAGAAGGGATCAAATGTCTTGGGAGTTGCGTTGGTTTCTGCTGGTGGTGTTCTGTAGAAGCCTCCTTTCTCCCTCCACTGTGCCCGTGGGCAGGAACACTGCACAATGCTGCTCCTTGGATGCTAGAGTTGATTCTGCAGCCTAGCTTTCATTTCCATTTCTTTATCATCTATTTCTCAATTCACACAATAACTTGGAGGTTGACTGTCAACGACATTTCAGCAAGTTTAAATCCAAACTGACCCATTTCTCAAGGGAAATGGGGAAAAAATGTTGAAAATAATCTACTACAGGTGTTTTAAAAATCTCAGAAATTTCTTATAAGCCACATAAATAGGAAGAATGGAAAATTCTAGAAAAGTTAAATGCATTTATTTATTTCACTAATAAAATAGTTACTGATTATTACAGATCATTGACGTGGGAATAAGTTTTCCCTGGTGACCAGCAATTCTGCTTTCATTTTCTTTTTTTTTTTCCATTTCTAAAGTTCAAGTGTGTACATCCTTTGTCATTTTCAGTCAAGTTCTAGACATGACCTTTCTTCTAATGCCACTGGTGTGGTCTTGTGCTGAACGGTGACCGAGCTCCTCCTGACAACTCAGTGTTTGTGGATACCTTCTATTGACTCTTGTCATCTCGGTCCTCCTTTCCTTTTAACTAGCCTGTTTCTGCTCAGGGTAGACATACAAGGAAAACAGGCATCAAAGGAAGCTGCGGCTGAAATCACAGACATCCACAGACATCATTGCACCCCACCCAGGAAGCATTATCTTCCCTGTCCACAGTGCTCATCAGTTTGCATTGCTTGTCATTACCTCAGCTTGCCTGCTTATTGTCTGTGAATTCCTACTAAAATGGAAACCCTGTGCAAGCTGGAGTTTTTCTATGTGTTCTTCACTTTCTGGAACTGTTCCGATAAGAGGACCAGTCACGAGGTAGATGATCAAAACTCTTGGTTGAGTAAATGAAGGGCCAGGAACCAGCATTAAATCTCCACAATTTGAGACCTAGCACTGCCCTATTTGGAAATTAGTCAATGCATTATCTTAAAAATGTTGATTCCTTTCCTTATATCCCACAATGTGTTTATAATAGGGCAGAAAATGAGAGGTGACTTTATTTCTTCTCATGATCCTCGGGTCTGTAGGGATGTTGTGAGGACCCTATCAGCATAATAGACATAACATTCTAACCTCTTAAGTCATATTTATGTATTGGCAACCAGATTGATTCTCTAAGTAAAGTTGAAAAAGGCTAAAGAGTAAAAATCAAAATAAAATTATATGCACATGCACACAAGATATCTATTAATCTTCATTCTCACTTGTTCTTGCAATGCAAAATTTTGGCCCTGTATCCTTGTAGCCTTAAATGATGATAGGCTTAATAAGGATAAAGATAATAATTAGCATGATAACCTATAATATATAAATTATATTCATATCTATAAATTTGTGCTTGGTATTGCATACCAATTATATAGCAAAGACACTCGATAAAGGCAGATTTATAACTTTAGACCCTGCTTGCCTAATGTTTTATAGTCTAGAACCTTCTAACAAAACAGAGAGGACATAGAATTCCAATAACATAATGAAATCCAATATCAGTATTTTTCGGATTGTCTAAAGGTTAATAGAATGGCAGTGAACATCACACAAAAGTTAAAGAATATTTTTGTGAAAATATGAAGACATAACATAAAATTATAACGAAAAAATTAAAGGGCAAAAGTTTTTCAGCAAGCATGTAGTGCCAATGGATGCAGAGAAGAGATATTGAAGAAGCTGGGAGTTATGTCTTGGCTTAGGGAGGAAGGAAAATGCTTGGGTACACTCAGTTTTCTTGGATGCTTGTAATACATTTCTACCAGTTGAATGGCTTAAACTTCAGAAATTTATTCTTTCCCAGTTCTGAAGGCTGACAGTTTAAAGTAAAAATTTGAGGATTATTGGTTCCCTTTGGAGGTTCTGCATGAGGACCCATGTCTTGCCTCTGTGCTGGCTTCTTATGGCGGCTGAAAGTTTTAGGTCCCCTGGTTTATTGATGTATCACAGCTTTACAATGATGCTACTATGTACTTTTATGGCTCATTGAAAAAAAATCTAGATTCTCAAAGAAAAACATGCATTTTTATCTTTGTGAGATATTGGATTATTTTGCTTAACATAATCTCCAGTTCCATCTATTTTCCTGAAAATGACATAATTTCATTCTTACATAGGGCTGAATAAGCATATTCTGTTTGTGTGATTAATAGATTGTGTCAAATTAAAAGTCTTCTGCACAGAAAAGGAAGCAATGGCCAAGTGATGAGACAAACTACAAAAAAAAGAGAACAATTCATCAGGCAAGGCCAGAGTATATAAAGAACTCAAAAAATTAAACACCTGCTAGGCATGGTGGCACACGCCTTTAATCTCAGTACTCTGGAGGCAGAGGTAGGAGGATCCCTGTGAGTTCAACCCTGAGACCACATAGTGAATTCCAGGTAATCCTAGGCTAGAGCAAGACACTACCTTAAAAAATAAATTAAATTAAATGCCAAAAGAGTAATATAATGCATCCACAGGCAAATGAGTGAAACAAACGGTTCACAAAGAAAGAGTAAAGATGGCCAAGGAGGATGTTTCTAAATCTATATCAGTCCATGCCACTCTTAGATTTCGAGCACTCTCGCAACTTCTGCTACATTTTGAATAAAGTATCAACTCTTTTATGACCTACAAAGGCAAAAATCATCTCCTTGCCTCCTGCCTGGTTTGATTCCTTGTCACCTTCTCTCCAGAATTCCCTGGTGCTTCCTGTGCTGAGTCCAGTGAGAACTTTGCTCCTCAATCTGTCCTCGCACTCGGTCTTCCCTCTGTCTGAGACAGTCATTCTCTGGAATGTTTGGACTCAGTCTCCTGTGTGTGTGATTCAGGCCTAAGGACACAGATCACTTCTCTGGAGGTGACCTCGCTGCATTACCTGAAGCTATGCACTTCAACTTCAGGGAAGTCTTTGTTTGAAAAAGTCATACATAATTGCTCACAAACTCATGAGTTCTGTACCATAACAACCTATGAAATAAACACCCTGTTTGGCATGTTCAACAGCATTCCACTGCCCCTGGCCCAGAAACACAGAGATTCTTACACAGTTGACACTGTAGGCCAGACTTAGAAGAAGAGCAAGAGTCAGGCTTTAAGTCGGGGGGAAAGAAAAGAAAATGGCTCTCACGGCATTCATTTAGAGAGAATTTAAATATGGGAAAGTGTGTAATGAGACTGTGAAGAACAGCGAGCCATCATTGACTCTTTGACATGCCACTGAAAATCACCAGCTCCAATACTCTGAATATCACCTGTGTGTCCTACCTGGCACCTTCTCCCAGCTGCCAGATGCCCTGAAAGCTGAACATGCCCAAGGCTCACTGACTCCTTCCTCCTGAACATGAAGGAGAAATCAGCAACAAGTCTAGCCTGAGGATAAAAGACTCTCCAGCATGGTCTCCTTACGCCCTGCCCTCACCCCTGTAAATATTCCTGTTATTAAACTCTGCTCAAATTAGCTCAAATATGCCATTTGTTTCTTTTTGGGACACTGACTAATACACATGTATTTCCTTTGAGCATTTCCAAATGCCAAGAGTATATATTTCATTTTCTTTCCCCTACAATTATTAATTGAGTGTCTACACATGTCGGGACTGTGACAGACCGTGGGGATGATGCAGTGAACTGAGTAAAGGGAATGCGCTGCCCTTGTGCAGTTTGTGTGCTACTCTGGGATGATCAGGATCTTGGCGTATGCAAATTGAGTGAGTCAAAACTGTAAAAATTGTGCAGTAAAATAAAGCAGAGAAGGCAGATAGAAATGTGAGGGGCTAAAATTTAAAGTGGGGGGATTATGATGGTTTGATCCAGGTGTCCCCATAAACTTGTGTTCTGAATGCTTGATGCCCAGCTGATGGCAATTTTTGAATTGGAACTTTGTTGAAGGTGTGTTGTTGGGGGTGGGCTTATGGGAGTTCTAGCCAGCTTCCCCTTGCCAGCGTTTGGCACACTCTGCTGCTGCTGCTGTCTACCTGATGTTGGCCAGGAGGTGAAGTCCAGCCTGTGCTCGTGCCATTGTTTTCCCTGTCATCATGTAGCCTTCCCTAGAGTCTGTAGGCCAAAATAAACCCTTTCCTCCCACAAGCTGCTTTGGGTTCTTTGTGTAGCAAGGAGAAACTGACTGGAACAGGGATCATTGAGAAATTAACATGTGAACAAAATCATGATAGATAGCTGTGAAGATTTCTGGGACATACATAAAGCATCTACTGCTGATATAATAGTGATGCATGATATCCAAGAAAAAGTAGCCATGAGGAGGCCAGATCTTGGGATAGTGTGACTAGGGAGGAGATGTAACAAGGCTGATTGATTGGACCGGACGGGCCACTCCAAAGGTGACTGAGTTTATTTACAGTAAAAGATGGGAAAAGGTAGATATTTGGATTGTTTCATAATCTTAGATTTGAATTTTGCTTTGTATTTGTTTTGTAGTTTGTGTTAGAACAAATGTGGGCAAATAATGGCAAGGATGAAATTATTTGGGGATTAATCCTCATAATCCAGGCAATTCAAAATGATTGCTATGACTAAGTTATTGGCAAAGAGTTTGTTGGCAACACAGTGTAAAATAGAGTCAAGTCACATTTTGAAGACTGAAAATCAGGCTCACTCACTCAAATTGTATACCTACTATGGGCCGGAAGTATGCTAGGAATTTACCGTGGAGAGCAGACCCAAATACCCTACTGTATAATACCTAAAATAAAATGTGGCATTATACATTGAAAATAACATTGGTATTACACAAAATCAAATAAATCAGTAGCAGAGTGTATCGGAAGTTATTTTATGCTATAAAAGAGAGAAATAAAAAGATCCAGAGTAAAGCACAAAGGGCTAAAGCAAAGGAACAGGTGATCAGGATGAGTCTCGTGGAGTGGAAGAGGTTGTTTTTGCAAACATTTAAGGAGAAAGGGAATCAGCTGGGGAGATCCAGGGGGGTGAGATCTCTAGGGAAAGATAACAACCAAAGCCTAGGGACAAAGTAGGTATGCACACAGGGATGTGAACAGCCCCAAGAAAGTGGAAGAGGCTGGCATGCAATCAGTCAGGAACAGGTTTTAGGAGAGGATATTAGCAAGGTCCCAGGTCCAGGCTATGCAAGCCACTGGAGGCCATTGAGTAAGCATGGGCTCAGATTATGTATGATGATATCTTGATGCAGGGTTGTGTGCAGAGTAAGCTCCAGACGGTTGCTTTAATATGATAATTCAAGTTGCAGTATTTAAAAATAGCTTCTATGTGGTAAGATTTAAAGCAAATTGACCAGCTATGAAGATGAGTATGTGAAAAGGAGGCATTCCAGATACAGTGACCATTGAAGGTAGAAAGGCTGGGTGGAAGTTGCACTCGTAGGAAGAACAGAATCTCAGCACTGGACAGTATAAGATCAAAATAATTCCTACAGATTGATGCCTGGTTTTTTCCTAGAGCATAGACTTTGGAGCGTCTCTAGTTTCAACCTTAACATGTAATGTGATCGATGCATTTAGAAAAAACTAACACTTCAATGGGTTCAGCTTAGTCAGCCTTTTCCCATCCCACTCTCTTCTTGAGGGACCACCTTACCTGAAAATAATAGTATCCAATTCTTTGTAAATTCTAAAGGGTCAAATTTCCTGGAATGACCATGACTTTTCAGCAGGCATGTTTGGCTGCATAAGGAAACTTAAATCTTTGTTAGCAAGTCTTGCTTGCTGCAGTTTCATAGATATTTTTCTTAAAGAGCTTCATATGAAATGAACAGTAGTGATTTGAATCTTCACATGAGAGTTACCATGTCAATCTGTCAATCTTTTGAAACCTAGGGTGTTCAGAGAATGGTATTATTCCTCTTTTTCAACCTAAAGATTTTTTAAATGAATATAGAGTGAAATTTCCACTGAAGATTATTATTAAGAGGCAACCTTCACACCCAACTCTTCTCAATTTTGAAGGTAAAATTGAATTTGACCTTTAACTAAAGATCAATTCCACTGGGTAACCAATTTGGACTGATTCCACAGGAGATCACCTAAGAGAATTCTGCCATTGTAAATGGCCATTAAAAGCCATCCGCGCTATAATTCTTTTAGAAACAGATAGTTATGTGAGAGTCATATGATGGTTATTGCTTTATGATTTAGATATTATTTAATGAATAGCTGGAAATATCTATCAAGTCTAACTCGACAAAAGAGGACAGAGAGGACCTCTAATCGCAGCCAAAACTACTTGGGAAAAATGCTTTGATTTCTGAAACCATATCCTTCCAACTGATAATAATAGTACATTTGCTTTTCATCTTTCATTTAAAATTATCAAAACATTTTTCAGGTTTTTACTCGATGCTTCTGCCTAACTAGAGGCACAGACTTCTCCTTCCCCTCATCAGAGGTCAGTCAAGGTCAGGGACATTAACCTGTTCTGTGCCATGGACCAACCACTGATTATTGAACGATTTTCTGAATACTAATTTTAAATAGATGGAAGCCAGAGTTAAGGGTTATATTGAAAACAGTCAAGCTTCAAGTCTATGATGTTTCTCAGTTTGTTTAGTCTGTATCTAATTTCAACGAGAATATCACTGTTATGTTTGTAACCTACCTTTAGTCATTCCTATTTTTCTTCATATTGTTTATAATATATCACAAAATTACTTTAGTTATGAACATCATGGCTAGTATAATCAAATAACCCTATATAATAGATGCTGACTATTTATGGTATTAATGGTTATTATCAAGCCATGTTTCTGGTAGTTTTTAGTTCATATCAAACATAAGTTTTTCTCTTTGTGTGTACGCAGGGGGTTGTATCACATGGAGAATTGTGTGTGAGAGTGACAGTGTGGACATATTATGGCATGAGTGTGGAGAGCAGAGAACAGAGTCAGATGCTAGGCTTCGTTTTCTCTGGTCTGCCAGCATGTATACCAGATTCACTGGTCCAAAGCTGCCCGCATCCTCCCTTGCCCCTGTGTTTCTCTGTTAGCAGATCTGGGATTACACATAGCTCTACAGATCCTGCTGTACATGGGATCTGGAGATTCAGTTCCTCATGCTTTTATGGCCAGTGCTTTTTCCATTGAGCCATCTCCCCTGCCTAGAACATAGTTGTTTTTTATGGTTTTTCTCCAAAAAACATGGCAAACTCAAGCTATGTATCTATTCATTAATTTGTTGGTTTGTTGAATCTGTGTTTCTTGAGCATATTTTCATGAGCCCATGAACTAGTCGAAATGCTTAGGAACTCAATCTTAAATGAGAAAATTAAACAAAGAAGGGAAAACAGAGTAGAAGAAAATGTATGGAAGGAGGGAAGGTGGAAGGGAGAAGGAGAAGGAAGAAATGAACAACAAGGAAATATGTTAAACCACCATGAAGAATTAAAACTTCTAGGAGCTGAGGTGGAGACAGCTAGTTAATAATTGATCATTTGGTGAGGTGATTGTGAACTTGCTGGGACAAAGCATAGTTCTATCCCTGTTAATGTATTACTTTAGACTAATGTATTACTTTACTCCTTCTGAGAAAGCCATTCTCCAAAACAGCACCTCGAAATCACTTCTTACAGTGTCATGCCTGGTAAAGTAGAAGGAGTGCTGTCTCACTCTAAAACTGGGGAAGGTGGGTAGAATGATGAGGAAGCCAGAGGGATACCAGAAACTCATGGTTTGTATCATTCTTTCTCTGTCAACAGCTTTGCCACTGGACCTGCACAAATACTGGTTTTCCCTCCCTTCCAGATCTATTTGCTTCAAAAAGTCAATAGAGACAGTAAGGGGGCCAATGCTCCCCCTGAAAACTGTGGGAATAAACTTCCCTGGATTCTTCTAGCTTGTGGTGACTTTCGGGCAGCCTTTGGCATTGCTTAGTGTGCAACCCATACACTCTTAACGTCTGCTTAGGTTACCATGTGATGCTCTGCTGTGCACCTGTGTTTCATTGTGTCCCCATCAAGAGCAGTGGTCAGATCTGAATAAGAGCCCCACCACTCTAGTGTGACCTCATCTTAAATAATTATTTCTGCTGTGGCCCCTTTACCAAATACAGGGACATTCTGAGTTTTGGATAGTAATGACTTCTACATATAGTTTACAGTCATTTCTAAAATTTGCACAAAAACATTGAAGTTACATAGGAAATGATCAGAATAGAAAGGATATAGACCAGGAACTTGCAGAGCAAATTGTTAATCTTTTCTAATACATTGTTACATTGAATATCTACAGAATGCTCCTGAAATGTGTCTTTCCATATTCTCAAACAGGGAATGACATTGTTATCTATTTTACCGAAATGATATGAGGAGAAAATAATGTAAATACAATGAAAGAACAAAGAGGCTGAATTCCTACTGAACCATTTTTATGACAACATTTTATTTCTAAAAAGATAATCCCCAACCAAACAAGAAAGGTATTGTAAACCGGGTGTGGTGGCACACACCTTTAATCCCAGCACTCATGAGGCAGAATAGGAGGATCACCATGAGTTCAAGGCCACCCTGAGACTCCATAGTGAATTCCAGGTCAGCCTGGGCTAGAGTGAGACCCTACCTCAAAAAAAAAAAAAAAAAGAATAAGAAGAAGAAGGAGGAGGAGGAGGAAGGAAGGAAGGAAGGAAGGAAGGAAGGAAGGAAGGAAGGAAGGAAGGAAGAAAGGTATTGTAAGTTGTCCATCCCCCAGGAAGAAATAGGATTTCTATCTAAAATAATTGTAAAAAGATGCCCTTTTCAACATAAAGTACAGAACTCCAAGATGAGTCCTGATACAAATCCACAATAAATTGAGTCAGACCTATTCAAGGCATGAAAAGTTCATGAATCATGGAAAAATAAAGAAAAAATAGCCTGTTCATTGACCTCAAATAAATAGGCATTGTAGTTGCCAATGTGAAATCAGAGTTTCCCAAAGAATTACTTGTTATGGACTTGAAGCCATGGCCTGCATGCTTCCCAACAAGAGCTGAGCTTACTCCTCACTATCAATGATGTCCACCACAGTTGACTGTCACAACAACTAGCTCTTCCCTTTATAGCACCGGTCACATGTTATAATTATACATGCAATTCAGTATCTACTTGTTTGCTGCCAGTTTACATGCAAGTCTACAAAATAAGGACCTTACCTTGCACGCTGCTGATCATCCAGAAAGACTCATTGACATCAATCTCATGAATAAGTGGATTCGTGAGTTTAAGGCTGAATAAAAACATTGGTATTCCCAAAAATTCTCACTTGACATGTTTCTCATCGGCATATGTAACATGATAAATTATACATTTATTTATACACACATAATGTGGAGGCATTGGTTGAATTCCCAGAACATTGTTAGCATGATATTTTTAAATTTCCAACAATGATACAATTCAAACAGCAAGGATATCCATAACCTTTTCTTTGTCTTGTTTCTGAGGAAATGTGCACTTGGACACAAAATAAAGAAGCAAAACAAAGTCAAAAAGGTCAAAGGGGAAACAACGGTCTGCAATAATGCAGGTAAAATGGATGTGATATTTCTCATTTCTACCACTTTATCCAAAGTGGCACATTCAACATTATTTTCCAAAATGAATTCAGACAATATGTCCAATGAATTTCTGCCATATAGATCATCTCTCTTCCCTTCCCTCTTCCAGAACATTCCAGCAAGCTGGTATTATACCCATTTACTCATTGTAGTTCATCTCTGGAGTGCCTAGTGAGGCACAGTTTATCTTCAGGTCTTTTCTCCATTTATCTGTTAAAGTTGAGACCAGAAATAAAGACAATGCAGGTTTCCAGTCATGGTAGCACCAGTATTAGGATTTCAGAGAGTTCTTTCTGTATCATTTCAGACTATATGATTTGTTCTGACTTAGTATACATTATCCATTAGCTGAGCCAGGCCATTGTCTCTATAGGGAACATCAAATTCTAGCAGAGGGAATGAATCCATCACATGACAATTACTAGCAGACTGCAGGTAAACACTGCTGTGCTGTCTGGTATATTTATGTGATCTCCAAATAATCAGTTATACCAAAATTGCCCCAAAGTATGTATATGTATGATAACACTTTGAATTAAGAGATTTATTTATAAGGGCACGCAAGCAAAATTGGGTAAACAGCCTATTCAACCATGATATGATTTGAATGCAACAAAAATAGCACAGAACCTAAAGATGATGATTTTCTTTCTGCTTTTAATTCTAAGCATAATTCCCATTAATGTTAACATGTGTCTGTCAAGGGAAAAATCTTTCCAGAGTATCCCAGAGAGACTCAGCAGTCTTTTTAATTTAGAAGAGTAGTGGAGTTGCACAACATAAAATCAATATTTATTAGTTATTAGAATATTCAAATTTGACAGCTAAAACTTTGCAAGGTTTTGCTGTCTGCTTCTCCAGCTTGTTTATCTGGTCATTTTCATTGGTGCCTATGAACTGTAGGACCTTGTCTTAAGAAGTACATTTAGTGTTCCACAATAATCTAATATAACTTGGAATAACTTAAAGACATTGGTAGTGACAATAAAATTTTATTTCCTGTTGAAAAGCTGATTTCATGAACTGCTCAAAAATAAGAGACCTTGTAAATTTTTTCTTCTAAAATTAAAAAAAAAAGTTTTGTAAAACATAACAATGAAAGAACCAAGGGAAATATCATGCAAAGCAGAAGACTGGGGTGGGCAGAAGGCTCAGTCAGTGAATAAATATGTGCTTTTCACGTGTGAGTTTAGCTCTAGGACACAACGAGAGCCAAGCTCTGTAGTGCATGTCTGCATCCATCACCCCTCTCTCTGCATCAGAGCTGGAGACAGGAGAAGAGCGGGCTGGCACAAGCAGGGCTGAACAACAGAAAAACCATGCCTCAAAACAGAAGGAACAAGCCTGGAGGCTGAACTCTGACCTTCCATGTGTATTCTCACAGACATGAACACACACATATGCAAGAAGATTTAAAATAGAGACAAATCCCTGAGAACTTGTGGTTCGAATCATACAAAATGTATTGCTGCATATGAATATATATATACATATATATATATAAACTGTATATACAATTTTCCAACATTGGAGCACAACTTGGAGGTGTGCATGCACACAAATGCACACATACACATTATGAGTTGAAAATATCATAACTCAAAACTTCATTTACTTGGGCTGGAGAGATTGCTCAGTGGTTAAGCCTTTTGCCTGCAAAGCAGAAAGACCTAGTTCAAGTCCTCAGTATCCACGTAAAGCCAGATGCACAAGGTGGTGCATGTGTCTGGAGTTCATTTGCATTGGCTGGTGGCCCTGGAAAGCCATTATAATATTCTCTCTCTCTCTCTCTCTCTCTCTCTCTCTCTCTCTCTCTCTCTCCTCTCTTTTTCTCTTCCTCTCTCTCTCTATGTATATATGGGATATGCCTCTTTTTCTCACTCTCTCTCAAATAAATAAATTATTTTTTAAATCAATTACTATAATCTATTGAGCACCCGTGTAGTAACAGAGTAAGCCGTTTCCTCTTGTGGTCCCGATCAAGTGGGTGACCAAAGCTTGCACTGTCTCCCATGCATGATCAGGGAGTTTTGTACAGCATATGGCTAGTCCAGAAGAAATTTAAATTGAAATTCTGAAATATGATTTTATTCAATACATATCACAAGTTCAAATAACCTAAGTTGAATAATTGTAAGCTAGGGACCATCCATATAATGATATACGTAGATGGAAGATTATATGTCTGCACACACATCATATATAGAATGTATTATGTGCATATATATCATGTATAGATGATACAAATGGAATATATAATATATATTTCAGTAAATATTGACATATCTTCAAGAGATAAATAAAACACCTCTTGTCGGTGCATAAAACATGTCCTCTTTTTTTCTTTCACTTCTTATGTTATGAGCTTTTATTGGCATCCATTATTGGAAACTTCAGATTAAAAACTATAAACAAAGCTATGCATGGTGGTGCATACCTGTAATCCTTGCTCCAGAAGGTGAGGCAGTGGGATTGCTGCAAGTTCAGGGCAAAAAAAAAGTTCAGTGTTACATAGGGAGAGCCAGGCCAACAGAACTACATAGAAAAACTGTCAAAAAAGGAAAGCCAAAACAAAAAGACCAGACAACACTCCAAGACTGAACTCTTCTCTTTCAAGCATGAGAGTTGGGGATGAACTGCAGAAAATCCCTCTTGGGAATGTGGCTGGAGAAGCGCTCAGCTCCTTCCAGGAAGGGTGTGGTGCAGTGGGGAGTCATCTCAGAGGAGCACAGGCTTGAGGACTGGCCTGGACAGAATTGCAAAGGCTTCCCTATGATTCAAATTCAAAATAAAAATGCTTCAAGATACATAGACTTAAGTGATTAAAAAAAGAAGCAAATATATATTTAGGTAAGTGTGTGCCTGTTAATCTATACCACAAAGGCCTATAGCTTAGCTAAGCAACATATATCTTTTATAAAAATTAAACAAGTAGTAGGCCATAACCCCAAATCTCAATCAATTCAAAATGAAATTTCTGGGCCTTATTAGGCTTTGATGATATAATGAAACTTCATATTAATAAAAAAGCATACATTTCAAATATTCAGAAAATAAAATTTATAAAACCAAAAATCGCTCTGAGTTAAATACACACATGAAATTTGCCATAACAACAGAGGTTAAAATTCAAATAAGGTTACATATTACATTATTGCAATTCACCCTAACCTGTATCTGTAGGCAATTTATAATCTCAAAGTCTCATGTTAAGCTAGGCATACTGGAAATGAGAAAAATAAACATTTAAATCAAGAAGTCATTAAGTATTCTTACAATATCATTTAACAAAATGATTTAAAAATAATTCATTATAAAGCAAAACAAAAAGGAGTACAGTGAGTAAAATGATGAATATGAAGAGAAGGAAATTAATAATAAAAAAGAAAAATATCATAATAGAAAATAAAGATTAAAAATGAAGTAGTCAAACTTGCAATGTTAATTGAGAGGAAATGTAAGTGAGGAAATTAAATGTTTCCTGTGAAGCATTAAGGATAAGGAGGATTAGAGTTATAGACCTGTTAATTTTGATAAAAAATCATCATAAAATAAAAATTGGAAAATATAATTGGGATAGAATATAAAAATAAAACTGAGTACCAAAATTCACTTTGACGTGCAATCCTAGGAGACACATATATTAATTAATTTTCGAGACACCTGGACTGGATTGAGTACTGTCTAAAGTCACGGTGAAGCATTACTTCTGTGTGTGTCCAGAAAAGACTGGCATGTGTATTCCTGCCTTTTTCAATGCGAGAGGACATTGTGACATCGTCTGGGACTGCCAGAGCTAAAGAAACTGTTTTCCTTTTGCTTTAGGGAAGTTGGAACACATACTTTTCAAGTGTGTGGATTCCAAACTCCTAGATTTCCAAGATTCACCAGTGTTCTCTGAACCTTGGTATTGGACTAGGAATTACATCATCAGCTTTTTAGCTCAGAGCCTTTGGGGCTTGGACGGAGCCAGAGACCAGAACCCTAGAGTACAGTTTGCGTGCCATGGGACTTCTCAGCCTTTATAATCGCACCAATCCATTTTCCTAATAAGTTCTCTCTCATATAACTCGATATATTTTTAACTATATGCTATTGCCTCTGTCTCTCTGGAGAATCCTGGCTTTGATCTCTGGGGAGGACCCCAACAAACAACAATTATGAAACTGAGAAAAATAAAACTCATATATCTCCAAAAATGTTGCCAGTGAAAGTCAATTTAGATGTTTTTATGGAAAAAGCTCAGTCAAAACTGATTCTTTTGTTATTAAAACTTTAAGAACATAGACAATACTTTATGAAGCTCACAAAAGATTGATCCCAAGACTTCAAAAATAGAAAACAAAAATGTAGCATGAAACAATTGTGTTTAGGATTATTGATTTGAAAATCCTCAAGAAAATACTATTAATTAGTGCCAATATTATTTTAGAAACAATAAGAGATAATAAAATGAACTGAGTCTTAGAACTTCAAGGGTGACTCTTTCATAGTTGTATTAACAGACACATTTGTAATGTTACATAATTTATGTGTATGCTAGCAATCTTCAAAGGAAAACTCTGTAAGAATATTTTAAATCACATACAAACATATTTGTAAATTTGAAAAAATTAAGTGTCCAGTTCTCATAAAAATTTTCAATAGATATTTCTTTCTTACACAATATATATGCGTATATAAACATTTAGTAGTGAAGCAGTGTCAGAGACATGCCCCAAAAAGATCGCCAAAGGTGGAAAAAATAAACATTATATATAGGATGGTTATTTCTTGGAAAATATAACAAATGAAATAAGAGAAATTGCAAAAACTGACATACGTTTGTATTTGTGTATGTATGTGTATGTGTGTGTTTGCGAGCATGCGCGCTCCACAGCCCATCTGTGGAGGTCAGAGGACAACCTTGCTTAGGGTCTTTTTCTACATTATTTTGAACTGGTTTGTCATTGCATGTCCCCAGTCTCTGGCCTGAGATTCTCCTGGAGCTGCCTCAAATTGCTGGAGGCACATTTGGATTACTGAAGCCACTTTGAGTTCAGGATTACAACGGTGCTGCTAGGGAGGTTTGAACTCAGGCCAGCAGATTTGTAAGCAGGGACCTTTAACTGATGAGTCATCTTTCCACCCCCTGTATACTTTCGAAATACTAGAGTCGCCAAATGGTATGTTGTATCCTTGCATCGTTCATTTAAGTGAGAAACTTCATGTTCAATGTTTAAATATGGCCAGTGTCTACTTTTCCAATAATCCAATATTCTCTCCTCTTCAATATTTTGTTAGTTGGCAATTTCTATTTTTTCCCTTTTCCCATTAATTGTACATATTTGATAGAAAGATGAACCACACTTCAACCTTTGTGCCTGGTCTTTTCTTTCCACCAGATCCTATCTAGGGCTTCTTAAAGGATTCTTCTTCCCCCTTTATTGACAGCTACTCTGTCTACATATATTGAAAAGCATCTCAGGGCAAAATTTCACAGCTGTACCATGGATCCTTTGAACTGTGTGCTCACATCCATAAGGGAAAAACAAAACCAAATAATCTCCCTTATTGAAGCAAACGTCATCTTGACTCTACCAGGCATCCTTCCTACTGGCCACTATACAGTCATCTGCACAATATGGTTTCCTTCAATGCAGTGCAATGAAAACTCACCTTTCTTCCTACCCAAACTCACTTCTCAACATGTTTCCAGAGAAGCCCTTGGTCTCCTTTCAAAGGCTTTACATTGATACTTGATCTGTTCAATGGTGGAGCCAGTCATAGCCTGGATTTGAATCGAAGCTCCTCAGTAAACTTATCCTATTCATTGATATTTCAACTGTAAAGGAGCTGTGATTTATTTTCATTTCATGGAGTTGTGGTAACAATTATAAAAATAATATTTCTATGCACATGAGAAGAGTTAGCAGGTGGAATGTTAAGTGAATTACCACTCGCTACCTATATAGTTCAAACTTACTACTGTATTTGCTTCTAATCAGCATTTTCACAATGTCTTTTAAAACCGATATCTATCTGCCTTTCTCTACTCACTACCATATATATCCCTTCTTCCATTCACATCGTCAAGCAAGTCTGTTTTCTGCCCTGCTTCTCTTTCTCCTTTTCACTCCACAAACTTCCAAAATCTGGATTCTCTTCTCCCAATGCTGTGCTTGTCAATGTCAGTGATGATGGCCTTGTACTTAAATTCAATAAATAATTTCCCAGCCTTATCTGCCTGAACACTTGGCAGGCTCTGACACTATTGACCGCCTCTTCTTTCTTGAAACGTCCTCTGATGAGGACTTATCTATGGCCACACTTTCCTTTCTTGCCTTTGACTCTCTGACCATCTCATTTTCATCTCTTTTGTGAGCTGCTCTTTCTCCTTGGTCTACCCTTTAATGATTGGCAATCTTCAGAACTCTGTCTTAAACACTGTTAAGTTCTTACTTTAAATAATTTTCTTAGCTAATATTTTCTTCTTATAAGGCTTCAATTTCTAGATATTCCCTAGTGGATCAGAAATTGCAAATTTCCAGTTCAGAGGAGGATAGGAAGGACCTTGTTGAAGA